>CAUYQG010265596.1:0-18507 GCA_963574415.1 Tarsius wallacei
ATCTATCTATCTATCTATCTATCTATCTATCTATCTATCTATCTATCTATCTATCGAGAGGACAGAAAAGCTCCCACAGTGGAAGGGAACCCGAAGGGGTTGTTCCCCACCCCCCCATTTAAGAAAAAGAAAGAACGGTTCTACATCACCTCTAGGCCTAGTATGAGGCGTCTGAAGAAAACAGCCACCATTTAACTGGGTTACAGTAGCAGTGGTGTTTTCAGGGTGATTCAGGCTGTTTGGGCACCAAGGTGAAGGGAACCTTGAGAAGAGAGATCTAGATATAGGGAGTGTTGGTGAGGACAGATCATTAATTCCACAGAATTCCATGGAAGTGCTTCAAGGATGTGGAAAGGTGGGATAGGACAGAATAGGACTTGTGCATAGCAATATGTGGATCAGAGCATGGGAGTTGACATTTGACACGGGGTGCTAAGGCTTCTTGTGGTGAAGCAAGGATAAAGGGAATTGTGAAAATGGTACTGGTGCATTTAGGTCAGATAATGAAGGAGAGACTGTCAATAAGTTAAATAAACTTTGGTGAGTTTACCCCTGAGGCCCTAGTTTTGTTTGTATAGGAAAATGTTTTGGTACTAAATAAACATTTATAAACAAATGTTTATAATTAAGAAACTTGTTAAATTGAAAGCTTCTTATCTATCTTAAATACAGCAAAACAGTTCCTTTAAATTAGTCTGGTCAGCTTCATATTTTATTTGCATAATATCCTTCACAATTGTGGAAGGAGCCTTACCCACAAAGGTCTCATTTTCAGTATAGAGAATCAGAACATAATGGATTGTCACTGTTGCTTTTTATTTACACTTGAACGATATTGCCAGTTACTTTCAGTTCACTCTTCCATTCATCTGACCACTGCATTTTAAAAATTAGCTTTGAAAAATTGTTAGCATTCAAAGATTCTTGTGTTTTTGTGTAAGGTCTTCATGGCTGGCCTGGAATTGACTTTGCCATTTTGTATTTTAAAATGTTTGTTTATCCATCTATAATATGTACGGCCACCTGTTTTGAAGGGGAAATCAGCTGACAAGCAGATATATGTAGCATAAAACCCAATAAATAAAAACATAGGGAGAAAAATATAAAGCACAAGCAGATGGTTCCTCACTTCCACAGTTATCAGTTTGTCTATCTGCTTCTCCACTGAGAACTTGAAAAAACAAGTTAAGAAAATCCACATATAAAAGAAAATGCAGACTAAATGTTATGTATTGTAAAATCTCATTTATGTTCAGTTGTCAGATTTTATTCAAACGTTAACATGCATTGTAAAATGTGTCCATTTTTGAAACTACTTTCCTTGTGTTCTCAGAAGATGTTTCAATGTAAAAAGAGATGTGGACAGAATAATCTTTGTCCTGAATTCAGATATTTTTATTTACACTTGAACAATATTGCCAATTACTTACAGTTCACTCTTCCATTCATCTGACCACTGCATTTTTGGCTTAGCGTATTTTTGGCTTAGCGCATTTTATCTAATTGTTCTTGATTACTAGTAGGTAAATAATATTTTAATTGTACTTTATGCACTAAGTGGAAACTTTTTTTTTAATTTTTCAAGGAACCAAATGGCGAGACTCCGTCATCTTTATACAGAGTTGCAGCAGTACTTCTACAATTTAATCTTATTGATTTAGATGATCTTTATGTACATGTAAGTTAAGTGGGCTGTTAAGAATATTTGGATGTTGTCCCAGGGGTGGGGAAGAGGAATAGGTAGCTGTGCAGTACTCCAAGGTTGGTTCTAGGTTCTCAAGTCTTACTTTTTAAAGCCCTAATACATTATTGCTTTGTGTTTACTTTAGAAAGTGAATAAATTTAGTTCTCTTCTTTGGCCAACTAGCCTTGCATGGGAGAAAAAACCATTTGTAGTATATAATAGGTACTCTAATGGAGGTATTTACAAAGTGCTGTGGGAGCTTTGAGTAGATAGCAACCATGTTTGTCTGAGGGTTTGGAAGATGTTTCCAGACTAGTGATGTTGACCTAGGATCTTGATAGATGGGTAGGAGTTGTTTAGGCTTAGACAGTGGATAACTTTGTAGATAGAATTAACTCCATATAAAGGTAGGAGATTTAAAAAGGCTTTATTATCCTCTTTATTATCCTATCAGGAAGCTCAGAGTGGTTGGAACCTAGGGTGGCATATAGGGAGAATGAGGTTGGAATAGATTAAGGCTAAACCATGAAGGGCTGAAGTGATGAAATACAGAGTCTGGATTTTTGTCTTAGGAGTAGAGAGCCAGTCAGTATTTAAAGAGAAGTGATGCACAAATTGAGAGTATGGAAAATTAGTAAGAAAGGAGAATTTGAAGACATAGGTATAAGTTTAGAGGGAACTGTAGAGTGACATAACATGGAAAATATAAAAATGATGATAAATTTATTATTGATATGTTTGAGTTTAATAATAAATGCAAGTGGACTAAATGCTCCTGTTAATGTAACAAAGATTATTGGATGGGATTAAAAAACAGTTTATTGTTTATATGAAACACAGCTAAAACCTAAAGGTAAAGAAACATTGAGAGTAAGAGGGTGGGGATATATATCAGCAAACTTATTATTGTTAGAAAAAGTAGACTTTTTGGCAAAAAGAAATAAAGAGGGTCACTTTGTAATGATAAGATTGTCTTGACTAGGAAGATAAAACAGTTCTAATTTAACATGCATGTAATAACATTTTCTCAAAATACACAAAGCTAGAAATGAAGAGAATTATAAGAAGAAATGTACAGTTTGCTTGTTAGAGTTGAAGTAGTCTAGGTAAAAGATGAGAACCTATGCCAGGCATATAAGTAAAGCAATAAAACGGTATTTGATTGCCAGAGAACATAAGGAATGAGAAAAAGTCTTGTGTAACCTCCTTTCACCAGTCCATAGTGACTTTCTTTCTCCCGCTCTTTTTTTGATTAGTAGGATGAAGTCTATAATATCTAATGTTTCACTTTATTTTTTATTGTTTACTTTGCATCAAACTTAGCTACTGAAATAGATACGCATTTCTAGGGGGCAGGAACATTCTTTTATAGCTTATCTTAGTGCCTAGCATAAACTACTAAGTAATGGCTTGTTGATGGTACTTTTTTTGTGTGTACGGGTTATTTTATAAAATGTCTTCATTAGTCATTGACTCATACAAGGTGGCTATACTTGAGATACTTGAGCCTTTTCCCTAATGGAGGTTTGACCGTGTACATACTACTTTTTTGCAGTAAACTAGTAGCTAGCTTATGACCTCAGTCAAATAGGCACCTAGAAAATGAGAGGGAGAGATGTTAAATTACTAATAATTTTTCTACTTGAGATTTTTTATTTAGGGGATTCAAATTTACTCCTTTATGTAATTTAATAGCTCACCTTTCCCAAATTGAATCCATATTGCAATACTTTTTTAATTTGGAATTTGGCCTTAAATGAGGAAATCTGTAATATTTTTAATGGAACAGGTACATCTTTCCTTGGGTAAAAGAATACATTCAAGGGTAAATATCACCGTTATGGTATTATTACTTTTGCTCCTCTATTAGAAGACTTGAAACTTTGGACTGCTGCTTAATTTTAAAAGGTGTACAAAATTCAGGTATTTAACCCTGTCAAATTATAAGAAAATAACTGAAAATTAGAAAGTAAATCATGTTCGTGAATAGGTTAGACTTCTTACTTATAATTTTATCAACTGAGAACAGATAGTGTTTGCTTTTTGTATGAGCAAGTGGTTGGTATTAACTGTTTTATGAAATTTTAATGAACCCTTTTTAGCTTCTTCCAGCTGATAATTGCATCATGGATGAACACAAACGAGAAATTGTGGAAGCTAAGCAAATTGTTAGAAAACTTACGATGGTTGTGTTATCTTCTGAAAAAATGGATGAACGAGAGAAAGAAAAGGAAAAAGAGGAGGAGAAAGTAGAGAAGGTATATAATTCGTTCTAGTAAAAGTAACCTTGTCTTCTGGATTTAGAATTATAAACTTTAACTCCTAATAGTTAATTAACTTAATGGAAGTGTAATTTCTTAATTGTGATTTTGTTGAAACCTGATTTTTGGAATACTAATTTGCAGCAGTGGTTTTGTTTTAAATCTGAATGGTACCTTCCCAAAAGAGGCTGCCGTATTTTTGTCTTGTATAAATTTCAAAATGTATTATAGTAAAATCGCAAAGTGTATTGACTTTATTTGTGCTCTGTGTAATCATATCTCAAATCCTAAAAGAATTCTCAAAGATGATGAATTCTGGCTTTTTCTTGTATAATATATTATTAAGTAGAACTTAGTTTTAAGTTTATAAACACCTATGTCTGCTAAATGAAAAAGCAGACCCTGTTTTTTCAGTAGCTAAAAATTTTGATTGTATTTTTAGGAAAGTGCTGTTTAATTTCCTATGAATGACAGATCATTTTTGATGTATGTTGTGTTGCTTCGCTCAATTTTTTAAGTGAAAAAGTATTAAGATTTCTTGGTGTCTGTAATTCTAAGTTTCTTAGCTGTGACTGTTCATTTTCAGCCACCTGATAACCAAAAACTTGGTTTGTTGGAAGCCTTGTTAAAGATTGGTGATTGGCAGCATGCACAGAACATTATGGATCAGATGCCCCCATACTATGCAGCTTCACATAAGCTAATAGCCCTTGCTATTTGCAAGCTCATTCATATAACTATTGAGCCTCTCTACCGAAGGTATGTTACTGTATACTTTACTAATCATCGAGATAGAAACAGTTTAGGACTACAAAAAATTCTGTATGTACATTTATCTTGTCTCAAATAAAGCATATGTTTTAGTACATTTTATCAAAACATAAGAACTATTCACAGAGTATGTCAGTCTGATACATATTAATCAGCGATTTGTCTCCTGATGTTTAGACCAAGTGTTCTAGAACTTGTGCTGCAGTGTCCAAAAACGATGGGTTAGACTTGTATAGGTTGGGTTTACTTTATTGAGAGTAAAAACTCTATTCTTCTGTTTTTGACTTTCCCCTCTCTTGGGGGACAGATAATTCCTGAAGTTTTTACTTAGCGTAATTTTTCTCTATCCTGGGTTGAGTGCCTCTAGTTGAGGACATTGCCTCTCTGATTGTCTTATCTCTCCTGGCACATATAAGCTGCTGTTCTGGAAATTACTATTGCAGCCTCTTTCATCATCTCTAGTTACTGTGTCGATGAGTCCTCTAGTTCTCAGCCTACTTACAGGATACTTAGAAGCAGTGTTGGCAGCAGCTCTGGCTTCAGCCCCACAGAAGGCTCTAGCCTGTCTCAAAAGCCACAGCCTGGGCTGTGGACCATGAAGGCTTATTCTCAGGGAGTGAACCCTGTGACTTCACATCAGGACACCTGCTCGGTAGGTGAGAACTCTGGGCATACTGTCCTTTTTAGTACGACACCCTCTTTATTTTGCAGTTTATCTTTCCTACCACCATGTCTCTCATACTTAGTCTAGGTAGTGGAACCCAGACTGAGAAATGTTGATTGAGTTGAATCAGTGTTGTTATGTCCATATTTTTTTGTGTCATCTTCCAGTGTGTCTTAGGTCCCTCCTTCATTCCCCATTCCCATATAAATATTCCTGATCCTGGCCAAGTTTAACTAAAAACAAATCCATAAGATGTATGTTAAATGTTACTTGAAATCTGCCCTTTCTCTGATTCCCTTTTCTTAAGCAGCTAATTTGAAACATTCTCCTCTGAGCTGATTTCTTTCTTTCTTTTTTTTTTAATTTTAAAACAGAGTTTATTAGCGAGAAGAGAGAAGGAAAAAGGAAGATTCATGGCAGAAAGCCCTGCCACGGGCAAGTTTCTCAAAAAGAAAAACTGTCTGGGCGCGGTGGCTCACGCCTGTAATCCCAGCACTTTGGGAGGTGGAGGCGAGAGGATTGCCTGAGTCCAGGGGTTCAAGACCAGCCTGGGCAACTTGGCAAGGCTTCGTCTCTGTAGTAAATAAAAAAAAAATTAGCTGAGCATGGTGGTGTGGGCCTGTGGTTCCAGCTACTTGGAAGGCTGAGGCTGAAGGATCACCTGAGCCCAGCAGGTCGAGGCTGCGGTGGCTGTGAGTGTGCCATGGCACTCCAGCCTGGGCAACAGAGTGAGACTCCTACTCAAAAAAAAAAAAAAAAAACAAAAAACCACAAAACAAAAACAAAAACAACCTGCCTTTTTTCTAATTATTATTGATTTTGTGTTTTTCTACCAGTTGAGTATTATCTGGCATAATAAAGTTAGACACAGTTGAAATGTAGAAAGCAAATATGAGCAAGAAAAGTTTCACTTAGTGATTAAGATGACTATGTTAATTTAAAATGGTAGGTATTTTATAGTTTGCTATACGTAAATTTCACTCCTTTTTATAGAGTTGGCGTTCCTAAAGGTGCTAAAGGCTCACCTGTTAGTGCTTTGCAAAACAAGAGGGCACCGAAACAAGCAGAGAGCTTTGAAGATTTGAGGAGAGATGTGTTCAATATGTTCTGTTACCTTGGTCCTCACCTTTCTCATGATCCCATTTTATTTGCAAAAGTGGTGCGCATAGGCAAGTCATTTATGAAGGAGGTGAGTATGATTTTTCTTTTAAACGGAAAACTAAATTTTGAAATGAAAATGTTCTGAGTATACTTGTGTTGCGAATATCTCTAGAAACACAAATTGAATCTAATTTAAGAAAAGTTCATGTTGAGTGAGGTTTGTGGAAAGTCCATTGTTTCCTAACCACATAAACACACATACACAAAGTCATCTGTATGCTTAACAATGGGTGAGAAATGCATCATTAGATGATTTCATCATTGTGCAAACATCCTAGAGTATATTTATGCAAACCTAGATGGAATAGCCTACTATACACATAGACTATGTGGTATTGCCTATTGTTCCCAGGCTGCAAACCCATAGAGCTTGTGATTGTACAGAATACTGTAGGCATTTGTAAAACGATGTTAAGTATTTGGATCTGTACATAGAAAAGGTATTGCATTGTGTGCTATAATGTTAGGATGTCTAATGATTTACTAGGTGATAGGAATTTTTCAGCTCAGTTATAATCTTATGGGACTGTGGTCATATATGTGGTCTGGCATAGACTGAAACATCGGTATGTGGTACATGATTGTATGTATATAATTCAAATCTAGCTAGATTATTAGTCAAATCTCCCACATAGGAAAATATGCTTTGTACAAGTGGCCACTTTTTGAATTCCCTTATAATTAGTGGTTACTTAGTGTTCTTTTCTCTTGTTTGTCTCCTACTCATTTTCTTGGTTGCAGTTTTAAATCATTGCTGCTGTTTATGGGAAGTCTTTTCTTTTTTTTCTTTTAAAGATGTGGGGCACAATTCAAGATTAGGTATATAAGTGGTCAACTTACAGGTAAAGTTTGGGCCTCCCTTTGGTCCCCACTTTACCTGGTTTAAGATCAGGTACCCTTATTGATGTTGTGTCCCTCTCCCCACCCACCCTGAGTATGAAGTCTTTTCAACCTCAGACTGTTTGGACTCATTCTTTTTTTTTTTTTTTCCATTTTTTTTAGTAAGCTTTTTTTTGAGTCGGAGTCACACTCTGTTGCCCAGGCTGGAGTGCAGTGGCATGCTCATGGCCACCCCAGCATCGACCTGCTGGGCTCCGGCGATCTGCCGCAGCCTTCCAAGTAGTTGGGACTACAAGCGTGCGCCACCATGCCTGGCTAATTTTATTTATTGTAGAGATGAGGTCTCGCCAATTTGCCTGGGCTGGTTTCGAAATATACAGTAAATGTCTACAATTTTTTTTTTTTGAGTTGGAGTCTCACTCTGTCGCCCAGGCTGGTATGCAAATGGCACTCTCATGGCCATCGTAGCCTCAACCTGCTGGGTTTAGGTGATCCTTCTGCCTCAGCCTTCCAAGTAGCTGGAACTACAGGCATGTGCCAACACATCTGGCTAATTTATTTATTTATTTATTGTAGAGATGAGGTCTTGCCAAGTTGCCTGGGCTGGTCTCGAACCCATGAGCTCAGGCAATCCTCTTACCTCAGCCTCCCAAAGTGCTGGGATTATAGGCATGAGCCACCGCGTCCAGCCAGTGTCTACAATTTTAAGTGTATGATTTAATGAATTTTGACAAATGTATGCAGTTGTAGGTCTATTATTACAATCATAATATAGAACATTTTCATCACTGCAGAAACTTCCCTCTTGCCCATTTGCAGTCAGTTCTCTCCCTCCATTGCTGGTTCCTTGGCAATCTCTGATAGGCTTTCTGTCACTGTAGTTTTGCTTTTTCTACAACTTCATATAAGTGGAATTGTATGGCATATATTCTTTTCTGTCTTTTTTCACATAGGCTTTCAAGATTCATCCAAGTTGTTGTGTCGATAGTTCCTTTGTTGCTGAATAATATTTTAGTGAACCTAGTACCCAGTGTGGTGTTGTCTGCCCCTTATCCCTCCTTCCTTCCCACCCCCCCTCACCTTAGCAGTGTCCAGCAGTGTCCCACCTTTGTGCTCATGTGACCAGTGATCAGGACTCGTTTGAGTGAAAACATGCAGCATTCAGGGTTTTTATTTTTTTGTGATAGTTCATTTTGCATGATGGTCTCCAGCTGCATCCATGTTGTTGGAAAGGACATGATTTTGCTCTTCTTCATGGTTGTATAATATTTCATCTTATAGAGTACACATTTTCTTTATCTAGTATACTTTTGGTATCTGGTTGGTTTCATATTTTTGCTATTGTGAATAGTGCTGCAGTGAACATACATGGCCCCAGTGGTCATTTTGAGATGTGTTGTACAGGACTAACTTTGTACTACAGTGATTCTCAAACTTTAGCATACATCATAATTACCTGGAGGGCTTTTTTTTAAATTATAGAGATAGGGGTCTCGCTGTGTTGTCCAGGCTGACCTTGAACTCCTGGCCTTAAGTGATCCTCCCACCTAGGCTTCCCAAAGTGCTGGGATTACAGCCACCATGCCTGGCCTTGGAGGACTTGTTAAAACACATATTATTGGGCCCCATATTATTGGACCTGGAAATTTACATTTCTTTCATGTTCTCTGGTGATGTTGATACTGCTGGTCCAAAGACCAAACTTTGAGAATTATTGCACTAGTAGGGGGGGACCTAAAATACCCAGTATTTATTTAGAAAAAGTTGTGGATTCTTGCATGTTTAAACTTCAGTCACTTTCAAAGTACTCCTCATTTGCCTGGATGCCATGGCTCAAGTCTGTAATCCCACTAGTTTGGGAGGCCGAGGCGAGAGGATTACCTGAGCCCAGGAGTTTGAGACCAGCCTGGGCAACATGGCGAAACCTCGTCTCTACAATAAATCAAAAAAATTAGCTGGGTGTGGTGGCATGTGTCTGTAGTCCCAGGTACTCGGGAGGCTGAGGCAGAAGGATCATCTGAGCCCAGTGGGTCGAGGCTACAGTAAGCTGTGATCGTTCCACTGCGCTCCAGCCTGACTCTGACTCAAAAAAAAAAAAAAAAAAAACTCTCCATTTGCTGCAATACACACCTATTGAGATACTTTTTCCACTGCTCAAAACAGGTTTTGAACTTGTCAATTTTGATGCCTTTTAGTTGTTTCTGCTGGTTTTTGTTTCACCTCTTCCACATGGGCAAAATGTTTCCCTTTGTGGACTTTTTTCATCTAGGGAAACAAAATAGTCACTCCAGATAAGATTGGGTGAATAGGGAGGGTGGGGTGTGGGGTCATGATGTTTTTGGTTAAAAACTGATGAACTCTTGGTGTGGTGTGGGCAGGTGTGCTCGTAAATCACCCATCATTAAATGGGAAGGTGCATTTAAAATTTTTATTTTAAAGATGGAAGATACAATTCAGGGTTAGGTATACAAACGTTGATTATGCAGGTACCCTTGTTGATGATATATGCCCCTCCCTCCCCTAGTAGTTTCCCTCAATTGCCAATCCCACCCCCCTTCCCCTGGAGTTTCCCACTACTGCCAATCCCTTTCTTATAGTATTATGATAATTGTTCAAGGTTCGCTTATGAGTGAGAACGTATGGTACTCTGTTCTTTGTTTCTGTGAAAGATTATTGAGTATGATCAACTCTAAATCCATCCAAGTTGCTACGAAGTCCATTTGTTTGTCCTTCTTTATGGCTGCATAATATTCCATTGTGTATATGTACCACATTTAAAAAAAAAATCTAGTCCAGCTTCGATGGGCAGTATGGTTGGTTCCATGATTTTGCTATTGTGAATAGAGCTGCAACAAACATCTTGTGTGCAGGTATCTTTTTTGTAGAATGATTTGAGTTCCTCCGGGCATATTCCCAATAGAGGAATTGCTAGGTCATATGGAAGGTCAATTTCTAGTCCTTTCAGATATCGCCACACTGTCTTCCAGAGAGATTGCACTAGTTTGCATTCCCACCAGTGGTGTAGGAGCGGTCCTTTTTCTCTGCATCCTGGCCAGCATCTGTCGTTGTTTGTTTTATTAATGATGGCCATTCTTACTGGGATTAGGTGGTACCTCAATGTGGTTTTGATATGCATTTCTTTGATGATTAGTGAGATTGAGCAGGCAAGTGCATTTTTTAAAGACTCTCAAAAAAAAAAATCTTTTATCACTGAAGCCAAACGCAGCCTCTCACAATATCGCTAGCTGGCACACTGTTGCCGATGGGTTCCTAGAATGCCTACCTAGTGGGGGAAGCTTATACTACAAGGGGTTTGCCCTCCAAAAAATATTTCCGTTTTTGTTTTTTTTGGGGGGGTGATCCCCACTCACATATTAACCAATTTTGGCCTTTTTTCCTGGCTTAATGGGGGAGGAGGTGGTGACTCTAAAATAGTTTTATATGAAAGAACACATTGTGCAATCATTAAATTTTCTTTAACCCTTTTTCCGTTTGCCTCTAGAATACTCTCTGGTTACACTTGCGGTTGCAGTGTTTACCCTGAGATAACTTGCACATTAAGGTCCTAACCTTACCCCCAAAATTTGCCACGAAGTATCTTACTTTTATTATTATTTTCACATCACTCTAATATATCGACAGTCTTTGGAAACAGATGACATTCTATTTATAGCATTTTGTTTTGGTAGTGGTATTTCTATTTGCA
The DNA here is from genome assembly GCA_963574415.1 of Tarsius wallacei. Lineage (NCBI taxonomy): Eukaryota > Metazoa > Chordata > Mammalia > Primates > Tarsiidae > Tarsius > Tarsius wallacei. The sequence goes on from CAUYQG010265596.1 coordinate 11,088, forward strand.
AATTATAGTAATTTTTATTTTTTGTAATTTTTGTTAAGATTAATGACAAATTCTCTTTAGAGATAACTCCAAGAACAGCTTTTATATTTTATTTTCACCTTGAAAACCAGTCAGATTTGCTTCGGCCTCAAAGACCATGTTTACATAAAATTAAATGAACAAGGCAGTGAGCTGCAATTTTTCCCCCCTAAATGGGAAATGGGTTAATTGTAGAGTACTAGCATGCTCATTTGGCATACATAAATGTTTTTGATAATGCCTACATAGTTATGTGTATGGTTTTTTACATTTAAAAAAATATTTTAAAATAGAGACGTAGTCTCCCTATGTTGCCCAGGCTGGTCTTGAACTCCTAACCTCAAGCAGCCCTTCCTTCTCAGCCTTTTAAAGTGCTGGGTGGGATTACAGGCATGGGCTACCATACCCAGCCATAGACTTTATTTTTTAGAACAGTTTTATATTCACAGCAAAATCCAGAAGAAGGTTCAGAGATTTCTTATATACCCCTGTCCCAACACATGTATAACCTCTCTCGTTATCAACATCCCCCACTAGAGTGGTACCTTTGTTACAAATGATGAACCTACATTGATACATTATCACCTAAAGTCTATAGTTTAAGGATTTATTTTATGTTGTATATTCTTGGGGTTTGGAAAAATGTATAAGGACATGTATTCACTATTATAATATCATACAGAGTATTTTAACTGCCCTAAATTATAACAGAATAATCCTAATTCTTTTCTCCTGACCCTTGTATCATTGATGTCATTCATTTGCTTATCCATAAGCATATATATATATATACATATAAGCATGCATAATTAAATGTGTTGTTGCTATTATTATTTTGGACAAGCTGTTGTCTGTTATATCAGTTAAGAATAAGAAAAATAGAAGTTTCTATTTTACCTTCACACATTCCTTTTTTGATACCCTTCCTTTGTTTACATAGATCCAAGTATCTGACCTATTAATAGCATTTTCTTTCCCTCTGGCAAAACATTCCTTCAATTTTTGTTTGTCTGAGAAAGTCTTTACTTGTCCTTTAAATTTGAAGGATAATTTTACAGGGTCCAGAACTCTAAGTTGGTGAGTTTTTCTTCCTCTCTCAACACTATTTATTTATTTATTTATGTTTTTGAGTTGAGGTCCTACTCTGTTGCCCAGGTTGGAGTGCAGTGATATGATCACAGCTCACTGCCTCCTCATCATCCTGAGCTCAGGTGATTCTTCCACCTCAGCCTCCTGAGTAGCTGGGACTGCCGATTTGTACTACCTTACCTGGCTAATTCTTTGAATTTTTGTAGAGATGAAATCTTGTAATGTTGCTTAGGTTCATCTTGGACTCCTGGGCTCAATTGATCCTCCTACCTTGGCCTTCCAAAGTGCTGAGATTACAGGCATGAGCCACCATGCTTGGTCTCTCAACACTTTAAATATTTCACTCCACTCTTTTCTTGCTTATATGTTTCTGAGAAGTCTGATAGAATTCTTATCATTGCTTCTCTACAGGTAAGGTGTTCCCTTCTCTCCACCACCCCTCTATTCCAGCTTCTTTCAGGATTTTTTGGTTATTTTTATGTAGTTATGACATGCCTAGGGTACAGTTTTCTTTTGCATTTATCCTGTTTAGTGCTCTCTGAGCTTCCTAGATTTGTGGTTTGGTGTTTGATATTAATTTGGGAGAAATTCTCAGTCATTATTGCTTCAATTATTTTTCCTGTCCTTTGTCTCTTCTCTTGGTATTTCCACTATGCATATGTTATACTTTTTGTAGTTGTCCCACAGTTCTTGGATATTGTGTTCTTTTTTTTCTGTCTTTTTTCAGTTTTGGAGGAGTTCATTGAGATATCCTCAAGCTCAGAAAGCTTTTCCTTAGGCGTTGAGAGTATACTAATAAGTGCATCATAAGCATTCTTCATTCTGTTACAGTTTTTGAACTGTAGAGTTTTTTCATAGTTCTTTCTTAAAATCCCATCCCTCTGCTTATATTTTCCATCTGTTTTTGCATGCTGTCTCCTTTATTCATTAGAGTTATTAGCATGTTGATCATAGTTGTTTTATATTCCTGGTCTAATAATTCCAGCATTTCTGCCACATCTGAGTCTGATTCTGATGATTCAAATGGGTTTTCAAACCATGTCTCCTCAAACTGTGATTTTTGCATTGTAATTTTTTCTTGATAGCTGGATGTGATGACCTAGATAAAAGGAACTGCTGTAAATTGATCTTTAGCAATGCGATGGTAAGGTGTAGGGGAGGGTAAACATTTTATAGTTCTGTGATAAGTTCTGTCTTTTGGTGACCTGGACTGTGAACTTCTCAAGTGCTTCTCAGTCTTTGTCCCTCCCCTCCCCCCAGGTGGGACAGAATGACTTCAGTGAGCTGGAGCTGGGTATTTCCCTTCCTTTAGGTCATTTAGAATCTGATAAAATCCCAGCAGGCCAAGCTCTGGTTAATAGTTTCTACTGAGGGCAGACCTTGTAAAGAACAGAATGTTCTGGCATATGTTTTTAACTTTGTTTTTTTGGTAGAGACAGGATCTCATTATGTACCTAGGCTGGGCTCAAACTCTGGGCCTCAAGCTGTCCTCCTGCCTTGGTTTCCCAAAGTGCTGGGATTACACTTGTACACCACTGCATCCACCTGGTGTGTTTTAAAATGTTTTATTTTCCATTCCCTCTGCTCACTAACTTGAGCTTCTGGAGGTAAAACTGAAAAAAAAAAATGTGTGTGGGGCTTACCTATGACTGGGTCCCAATGGAGTTTTAACTCTTAAACTTGCCCATAATGAGCCTCTAGCAATTCATAAATTACATTTTGGATTTTCCTATGCTGGATACTGATTCCCATGGAAATTATCTTATCTCCAAGTTTTTCTTGTTTTATTGAATTCATTCTTAGTTTTTTCTTCTACGACTATATATAGATCTTTGTGGAGAATCTGCCTCTGTCCTTTGTGTTAATACTTTCTTCCAGACTAAGTTTGTCTTTTGTAATGCTTGTTTTTTGGGCTATTTATGTTTCCATCGTTGTCACAGCATTTCAGCATTTCATTTTTTTTTTTTTTTGAGTCGAAGTCTCTGTCACCCAGGCTAGAGTGCAGTGGTATGCTCACGGCCACTGCAGCCTTAACCTGCTGGGCTCAGGTGATCCTTCCGCCTTAGCCTTCCAAGTAGCTGGAACTACAGGTGTGCACCACCACGCCTGGCTAATTTTTTTATTTTTTTATTTTTTATTGTAGAGACAAGGTCTCGCCATGTTGCCCAGGCTGGTCTCGAACCCATGGGCTCAGGCAATCCTCTTGCCTAGGCCTCACAAAGTACTGGGATTACAGGTATGAGCTACTGCGCCTGGCTTCTTTTCATTTTAATGTGAGCAGCTTTGTTTAAACCTTCTGTTCTTTCTGATACAATGTGAGTGAATCTTTATACCCCTCCCACCTTATTTATGACCAGTCTCCCATCCCCTCAAGCCTGCTATTTGAATATTGGGTTCTGTTTTCAACCTTTTTTGTAGTCTAGGATAAGAAAGGGAATTAGCTTGACTGAAGCTGAGTATAACCCTCATTTAGAGGACCTCAGTTCTGCTTTCTCCTTAGAGATCATTTTATCTTTTCTGTATTAGGCATGCCCAACCAAAGTGGGTTAGCCAGCCCCCTCGGGCTTTGACTTCACTCATTTAAACACAGTGCCTTTGAAAGATAGCAAGCCTTGGCAGCTAGTTCTCCTTTTTCCAGAGTCCTGGTGGGCTTCTACTAAGAAGGATTTTTCCTCAAGCTACCTGAATTACTTACCTTGCAGGTCATATTGCCCACAGTATTTTATTTTTTATTATTTTTTTATTTTTATTTTAAATTTTTATTTATTTATTTATTTTTGAGTTGGAGTCTCACTCTGTCGCCCAGACTGGAGTGCAGTGGCCGCTCCCGGCCACCGCAGCTTCGACCTGCTGGGCTCCGGCCATCCTTCCGCCTCAGCCTTCCAAGTAGCTGGAACTACAGGCGTGCGCTACCACGCCTGGCTAATTTTTTTCATTTATTGTAGAGATGAGGTCTCGCCAAGTTGCCCGGGTGGGTCTCGAATCCGCGGGCTTAGGCAATCCACTCACCTCAGCCTCCCAAAGCGTAGGATTACAGGCTGAGCCACCAAGCCCGGCTACAGTATTTTATTGACTTAACTTTCCTTACCTGGTATTACATCTGGGGAATGGGTTAGTGACAGGAGCCATACCACATTGCAGTACCAGTATCTTGTTTGTTTTCCTCCCTTGAAGTTAATAGCATAAATTCTTCTTTTCTTGCTTGGTTGCTGGTGGTGAATTTTGGGTATCAAAAAATACTATATTTATTGCATTCAGAATTGGGTCAGAGTCTGTGTTTATGCTTCACTCTGCCCTCTTAATTCATTTGAATGGACAGCCTATTTATATGGCTGTTTGTTTCATATTTTGGCCCTTGGTAAAAGCCAAAATACTCTTAAGTTGATTCACAAGTAAAGCTTAGAAAAAAACCTGAAGTCAAGCAGTCAGACTGTACCTCAGACTGGCTGTTAGATGATATTAGGAAATAGGTGTGATAGTGATATTGTGACAATTTAGACAAATGTCCTTATTCTTAAGAGATGCATTACAAATTATTTTGAGATAAAGTGTCATGTCTGCCAATTATTTTAGTCAGTTAAAAAAAGAGCAAAATATTAATTGTTGAATATAAAGGTGGGTATACATAGGTATTTAGTATAGTATCCATTCAACTTTTTGTAAATTTGAAATTTTTCATAGTATAAATTTGGGTTGCTAGGGGAAGACTGTACCTTAGACCAGTGACTCCAAAACTCAGTTTTTAAACTAATTGCTTTAGAACTTTGGGGTCAATGTTTACTACTTACTGCTTTTCAACAGCTACTAGGAAAGGGAGGGAAAGTCTATGATCTAGCTTCACCCCATTAATTTCTTTTCAAAATTGAACATTTACCTTGTTTGTGTAGGTTAAAGCCAAAAATTCCTCATAGAATAGTTTTAAGATATATATGTGAAGTTTTTAGCCTGTGCATGGCATATAGTGAATATTCAATAAATGGTAGTAAGAATGAGAATAGGGAAGGGGAAAATAGTGCCATAATTGATACAGATGTAGTAAAAGAAATCTTAAGTACTTCTTTTTGTCTTCTGAGTTTAAAATATAGTCCTAAGTAGCATTTGAAATGTTCATGGGTTAGAGGTGTTATAAATATATCATTAATAAATAGTAAAAAAATTATCAAATTATATCTACAATTTTTCTACTTATCCCTCAGCTCTCCAAAAGCCCTCCTTCTGGTAGACCTACATTTTTTTTTTGGTACCTAGTACTGTTATGCAACCCCATCAGCTACACTGCCTTCTCTTTTTTTTTGTTTTTAACACACAAGATCATTGAGTAGCTATTTTGTCTTTATAGGGCAATATTGGAACTTATTTTAGACCATTCAGCTGATGGCCTATCAAGGCATAATTGTGAGTGCCTAGTTTTAGTCATACTTAAACATTCAGTTGTAAACAGTACATTGCCAAGTATAGTTTTGAACTTAAAGAAGTGTCAGCTACTGAAAAATAGGATCTCCTTTTCCTTTTTGAATTCCCAGTGCCTGGCACCTACTGAGTAAATGAATGAATGAGTAAATGTCTCTTGTTCCCCCTCACCCCCATTTCTAACTTCCTTCCATTTCTGCCTGACATTCAGTAACACTTTTAGCATTGTATTGTGTGAAAGGAGAGTCTGAATTAAAAAGAAAATTAAACTGAAAGAAAAATAAAGCACCAAGGGAATGGAATGTATTTATGTTCTTACCAAACAAAAGTTAATTGCCTTTATTTGCACATATCTCTTGACTTATTTTTGTACATTCTTGATATAATTGGACTTTGGTAGGAAGGTCTTGTTTACTGTTCTTCTAGATGGTTTCATTTTGCTTTCCATATTTCTTTATCATTTTCAAATTTGCCTGCTTATGAAATGGAAAATTGACATATAGCTGTTAAGAACTCATACAAGTTACCTAGAAAGGGAATTAGGGCAGCTTAGTTACTAAGAAAATGTTTTACTTCTATGGAAAAAGCTATGTAGCTTTATTAGTTTTATTTGAATCATAGTATACCAGGAAAGGAGTAGTTTATCTGCTTTAATCCTCAATATAACATACTAGTTTTTCCAATTATGGCATACCTTTATTTTCACTTCTCAATGAACACCCAGTATGCCACCATAATTTTGTGCTCTTTGCTCCCCCCCCAAAAAGCCCACCAAAAACTATATCTAGTTGTTTTTTTTTTCCTGCCAGGCCACTCCACCATTACCCAATTCCTTATTTGCTGACCAGGGTATATGTTGACTTAATAAATTGTTTCTATGAAAGGGAACCATACTTTTTAACCTGCCAGTTAAAAAAAGTGTAAATGTATGTATTTTCCCATAAAGGTAACACGGCAGACCCTGAATTAGTGTTATGTGAAAATGTAGTATAGAAGTTAGACTTTCCTGTGGTAACACCCATTAAATTCCTCAAGCAGGAAAACACATACATATGTAAAATATTCCTGTCTACCAAGAAAATAAGAAGCTTGTTACCTGCTTATTAGCTTTTCTCACTTGAGAAATCCTAAATCTGTCCCAGAATCTAGATTGCTCTTATGTATCAGTGCTTCAGTTGTCCTTTTGGCTTCTGTACGTACTATCTGCCAACCTTCTACCCGCTTATATATATTTACCTTCTACACAGGTATCACTCACTATTTCATTTTGAATTAATAGACAGTGTTGTCAAATATTACTTCAGAGGCCCATCTGCAAATCATAGATATAATATGGACCCAGGATTTTTTCATTCAGTGTGTACAAGCTAGGCAATGGTTTTGTCTTTGTTAGCAATATTAATATTTTGGTCTTATCTTTCAGTGAGGACTTTGGTAATGGTGAATTAAAACATAGCTTTACATTTCTTTGTGTTGAGTTTTGTTTTTGTGTTTTTGTCGCTTTAGTGTTTGCTTTTACTAATTCTATTGAGGAGAAACTAAAACTTCTGGATGGAAAAATTGAAATATTTTATTATAACAAAATTATGCCGGCTACAATTTTATAATAAATGTTTAGATTAGTTTTAGGATGCTTTAGTTTGTGATAATAAGGTTGAGAAAATAATTGGCTAATTAAATTGACACTTAAAATTCATGAATGTCAAGAATAGCTTAGAGGTTAGAAATATAGATAAAATGAAAAATAAATTGTTAATTGATAACAGGCTGTATTTGAAATCTATATGTGTACAAAAAGTAAGACCAATTCACAACCATGTGCAAGTTAGATTTCTTTCAAATTAGGAACTAAATTATGACAGCATCATTTTAACCTTTTTGCATTTTATTAATTTATTTTTTA
>CAUYQG010265607.1:0-31921 GCA_963574415.1 Tarsius wallacei
AGCACGTCCTCCACGGTCCGGCAGCGCAGCACGCCCTTGCTGAGGTCGCTGTAAGGGTCGCCGCCGCCGCGCGCCAGCTCCAGGACGCGCTCGCGCAGCCGCCCGGGCCGCGCCGCCAGCTCCAGCAGCTGCCCCACTGGCAGCGCCACGGGCAAGGTGAGCAGCACGGCCAGGCGGCTGAGGCCTAGCGCGCGCGGCGCCAGCGCCAGCGGCCAGCGCCCGCTCACGGCGGCCGGCACCACCTCGCCCACCAGGAACGCGAGCCCCGCGCTGCCCAGCACGGCGGGCACGGCGCGCTGGCCAGCCGCGCGGTACAGCAGCACCGCCAGCGCCGCCTGCGCCAGGCTGGCCAGCAGCAGCAGCGCGCCCAGGGCGCAGCCAGCCCAGCGCCGCGCGGGCTCCAGGCGCCTCGCCGCCGCCCGCTCGGCCTCGGAGCCGCTCTCGCGCAGCACCTGCACCTCGGCGGGCGCCAGCGCCAGCGCGCTCAGCTGCAGGCCCCGCGCCAGCGCCGCCAGCGCCAGCAGCCCGGCCGCCCCCAGGCCCAGCGCCCACGGCGGCGCCGCCTCCTCAGCCGCCCCGCCGCCCGGCTCCACGCGCACCGCCAGCAGCGCCGAGTGCGGGCGCACGGCCTCGGCGCGCAGGCTCAGCAGCGCGCGCCACTCGCCCGCGGGGGCCACCGCCTCCTCCCGGCAGCCCGCCCCCTCGGGGGCCACCCAGGACCAGGAGCTGTTGGCCAAGCCCGGGCCGAAGAGGCGCAGGCGGAAGGTGGCCTCCGGCGCGGCCCGCTCCGCTCCTCCGCGCGCCCACCCCGCGCCCGCCGCTCCGTCCTCCTCCAGGCAGAATCCCAGCACTCGCGGGCCCGGCGCGGCCTCCCCCGCGGCGTTGCCCAGGCAGAGCGCGGCGAGCAACCAGCCGAGCCGACCTGTCGCCGCCGCCGCCGCCGCCATCGCCGGCTGCCCGCTCTCGGCCTCTCGCGCAGCCTACCCCGCTCGTCCCGCGCCTCGGCCGTCTCCGGGCCAATCGGTGTCGGCCTTCGCGCCTCCTTGGCCAATAGGCGGCAAGCGAGGGCGGGCCCCAGGGTCGGACTAGGCTGCGCCGGGGAGTAAACAAGCGGCGCGAGGGGCGGGTCGGGGGCGTGGGGCTCGGCCCGGCGCGGCTCGTCTCGGGAGCAGGGGCCGGTGGCCCGAGGGCGCGGAGCGGCTGGCAGGGCTTCCCGGCCCGGCAGCCCTCGGCCTGCGCGCGGCGCCCAGAGTCCCACTTCTCCCGAGGCCACGCCCGGAGGCCAGGCCCATGCTCTGGGAAGTCTCTGGGTCGGGGCGGAGCGGCCGCGGGGAGGAACCACGGGTCCAGGCGCGCCTGGAGGTGCGGAGGCTTAAACGTATGGATGTGCCGTTTTCTTAGGAAAGGGGTCTTGGAGCCAGAAGGGTTTTTAATCCGCCGACCTACAGGGCTGAGGGGGCTGAAATAAGACCCGATGACTGAGCTTCGGGAAGTTAAAGTTTATAGATGTTTGTTGCGCCCGACCCAGTATAGACCAGGGGATGTCAGACACAGTCTCTGCTTTCAAGATTTGCGTTCCACCAGCGACACCCGTGGTAAACAAGTAAACACACAGAATCACTACTACCTCATCGGACCCAGACAGCTACTTCATGTAATTGATATCTTACAGGAGGAAAGAAGCTCAAGAAAGACTCAGTATGGATGTTGGGTTCCAATGTGACCTAACACCCAGGTCACCATCCCGGCAACACATGAATGTGACAGCTCTGCCAGGAATTACTGGATCTGGTCATTCCACTTCTCACAGTTCATCCTTGGGAGAATAATTCCTCAAGACCAACAAGAACTATTCAAGAGGATCGTCACTGTAATTATTTTGGAAGACAGTATAGTCTGTTGACAGCATGGAATGTTCTTTATCCATTATATGTGATGTTTACATGATTGGATGGAAACAGACCAGCTGCTAAAAAGGCTTCCCTGTAGATGTCCAGATTAAGTGATTTTTGTATTTTTCACTACACTTTTATGTTTTTTCAAATTTCCCAGCACAAGTAGACTGATGACTTAATGCACATGTCACTTAAAATGATCTTTAGGGTTGGGTGTGAGGGCTCACACCTATAATTTCGGCTCTTTGGGAGGCCAAGGTGAGAGGATTGTCTGAGCCCACAGGTTCGAGACCAGCCTAGGCAACTTGGCAAGACCTCATCTCTACAATAAAAATTAAAAAATTAGCCGGGTGTAGTGGCATGTGCCTGTAGTTCCAACTACTTGGAAGGCTGAAGTGGAAGGATTGTCTGATCCCAGCAGATCAAGGCTGTGGTAGCCATGAGTGTGCCACTGCACGCCAGCCTGGGCAACAGAGTAAGACTCTGACTCAAAAAAAAAAAAAAAAGGAAAGAAAAGAAAAGAAAAAAGTCTTGGATATTTTTATTTCATATAGGCCAAGGACTACCATTTGTGATGAAAAATTTTCTTTCAATTCCCATATCTCTTATCAGGTGAAATAAAAGGTAGATGATAGTAGTTACTGATAGTGTAGAGTAGAAGTGATTTAATTTAATATCCAGCATCATTATCAAATAACACTCACCAGTATCACCTTTGATGGCATCTGTCAACAATACCCATGCATGTCCTAGAAATCTTGAAATCAGCTTAGGTAGGAGAAGCTTTGAGAACCATTGAGCTGAGTTGCATTTTCTTTCAAAAGGCCAGATTCTCCAAAAACTTCTTATGGAAACATACTGCATTTTTTCTATAGGTTTTATTATAAGATCTATAGAGAACAACATACTGGATTAGACATTAAGCGGAATCTAAGTCATACATAATCGTATGAGTGAAGTGTCCTTTTGTTGTCTTTGTGTCTGGGAATACATTTTTCATTAGTGTTACCATATCACTTTATTCACTCATGATTAATTCAATACAAATTTCTAAGCTACTTCCCACTTTGTGCCAGGCAATTTTCTAGGCATTGGAGCCGTGTCAGTGAACAAACAGCCGGATTCCCATTCTTCATGGAGCTTAAATCCTAATGGGTAGAGGGCAGACCATGGTCAATATTTAATAAGTTAGTATGTCATTTTTTTGTCCTGTCTCTGTATGAGCAACCCAAGCATACTTGTCTGGTGCCAGAAATCCTTTTCTCTTCTCACTCTCCCTCTAGTACCTGGTTTTGCCAATGACAGATATACTAGGATCCAACCCCTTAATGATTCTGAGATGCTCTCAGTGGGAAAGGGGGATTTGTATCAATAAATCATGGAACTGTGTGTCTTTACTACAAAAGATGATTCTGTACTGAAGTAGCAAATGATTAAGTTGAGTTTCTCATTGCAAATGTAACAGACTCTTTTGCTTGCTTTAGTTGTCATCAAATAGTCCTAATTCTGTGCCAATGTGAGTTTTCTAATTTGCCATGCCATATAAGGAGGGTGTATCTATCCAGTAAGTATAAAAGCAAAATAAATATTTCTTTATTCTGATGAAATAGCTCCCAGGAACAGTCCTTTTTATTCAGTTAGCTACTTTAAGTGAAGTTAAAAAAGAAAGCTCATTGGATTGAGAGTTAGGAGACCCAAGTTTCTAGTCCAGTGTATACCATTCACCATCTGGGTGATTCAGGGCAAGTTGTTTTGCCTCTCTAGAGTTCATTATCCACAAGTATAAATAAAAATGTTACAACTGAATGTTACATATTGTAAGCTCTTATATGTTTCTAATAATACATTAGTTTCTCCGTTTCTTAACTTTGTGGTTTGTCCAGTGACCAGATTTGGGCAGGAAAGCAGCAGAAAGCACTGATTCAATATTGCAATGTAGAGAGGTACAGGAAAAATCCTGGCACAGAGTCATGTACTCTCTGACTTAACCTCCTTGTAAGCCCGTGGTTAACACAGGGTCAGTATAAACTGGAGGATCAAATGGGATAAGGCACTTAGCATTGTGCCCAGTAACTTATGGAATAAGTGCTCAATAAGTGGTAGCTGCTGTTATTATCACCATTTTATCATTGTTAACAAAGAACACTTAGAAAAGATGAAGCTTTGAGAGCTGAAAGCACCTCAGAGTCTGTGGCGGGATTCTTTGCCAGGAGCTTCAAGAATCCAGTTTCAGCAGCTTCAGGAACCATCCAGAATTACACACAGATACTGAGTGTATACACTGTACATCTCTTCCATCTTTCAGTAGAGAGGGTCCCTAGTTTCCTTGGCTTCATCAGAGAATACGCAGCAAAGGGGGTGTGGTGTCTGGTCCAGAAGGTGGTCTACCTTAGGGCCATATATGCTGACCAAGGTGCCCTGAGCTGAATTTCATTTACCTCTGTCCTCAGAGCTGTCTTTTCTTCCACTTGTCTCTTACAAAGATATGCTAAATGTTCTTTAGTGACATTTGACAAGCTCAATTCAGCCTGAATGCCACTGAGCACATACCCCATTCCAAGTCCCGGCTAGCAAGTGGAAGGAATACAAAAACAAGTGAATATGGTTGCTGCCCTCCTAGGACTCATGCACTAGTGAAGAAGTAAAACAGAGCTACTTCTGATGCAGAGCAACCCAGGGCAGAGTGCTGAGTATAGGACTATGGTGCAGGCTCATGGAAAGAGGCAGAATTTGTGTTGGGCTTGTGTCAGAAATTCACAAGTGGGGAGAATGGCAGTCCAGGCGGAGGGCACAGCTTGAGCAAAGGCAGGATCATCATATGAGTAGATCAATGGGAGATCTGGAAGGATTAGAGCCTCTAGAGTGGAGAGAGGGAGGAGACAGTGAAAGGAAGATCAATGAGAGAGGTTGGGGTAAATAAAGTTGTGGCTGACTTTCAAAACTGAGCTCTGAGAGGTCTTGGCTTATTACACGAAGGAGCAGGATTCTTCACAGATGTTTGGGTAGTGGGATCCTTCTGGGAATATCACTGAGCCTTGTTGTGTTGTTCATCCACCTCTATTTTCTAACTTGATATTAGCCACATTTTAAAAATAATTGTGGTAAAATACACATAAAATTTACCATTTAAGCATTTTTAAGTACAGTTCAGTGGCACTACTTACGTTCACATTGTTGTGCAGCCTTCACCACCATCCCCAAGATTTTTTCATCATCTTCCCAAACTAAAACTCTGTTCCCATTAAACATCATCTTCCCCTTCTTCCTCCCTAGCCCCTGACAACCAGTGTTCTACTTGCTGTCCTCATGAACTTGACTGTTCATATGAGTGGAATGGTACTCATATGGTTCCACATATGAATGGAATCATACAGTATTTATTCTTTTGTAACTGACTTATGTTACTTAGCAGATATCCTCAAGGTTCACTCATGTTGTAGCACATGACACTACTTCCTTCCTTTTTAAGGCTATATTATTCCATTGTGTGGATATACCATATTTTGTTTATCCATTTGTCTGTTGATAGACATTTGAGTTGCTTCTACCTTTTGGAGATTGTAAATAATGCTGCTATGAACATAGGTGTCAAAATATTTCTTCAAGATGCTGCTTTCAATCCTTTGAAATATATACCCAGAAATGGAATTGCTGGGTTGTATGGCAATTCCATTTTTAATTTTTTGAGGAAATGCCATACTGTTTACCAACGTGGCTGTATCATTTTAACATTCCCACAGGCAGTACATAAGAGTACCATTTTCTCTACATCCTTACCAACACTTGTTTTTTTCATTTTTCTTAAAGTAGGCATCCTAATGGGTTTGTGGTAGTTTAGTCACATTTTAAAGAAGAAAAATTTAAAGGGTGGCATCGGATAATTAATTTAACATAACACTTGGAGTAAAGTGTTTTTACCATGCTGTATTTTTTCTCTTGCTTTTGTTCTACAAATACTTAACTTGTGTTTTTCTCTATTCAGATGAGTCCATAAAATATGCCGTATACAATAGTTCTGGCATTCAGATTGGAACCAACAATTATATGGATTTTGGTGGAGTGACTTCATCACTACCAGACAACACAAACATGAATTTTAAAGAAGAACCAGCTTTTGGGTACCAAGATATCTTTGGTAAGATGCCCTTGAAAGACCCAGTGCCTAGCAACCTTGAACTTACTTGCTCATGAGAAGGATATAGTAGAATTTTAAAATTTCAGTGGTGCTTCTCCTTGAAAGTTTTCCCATGTTTCCTCATAAAATATCTTTATGATTTTCAAATAATTCCTTTGCAATTTATTCATTTTAAATATGGGTGTACTCTGCCGAATTTATGGCTTTGTTGTGAAAATTAAATGACTTTTTATGTATACAAACCTTAGAATGCTGTCTGGCACATAGTATAATCTATAAAAGTATGAAACTTTCATCATCATCATCAATATTACTACTCAGAACTGGATGAAATAGTTCCTTCAGGTCTTCATCAAAGGGGATTTTTCTGTAAAAGAAGACTATGCCCTCAACAGCACTTCTGTAATAAAAACAAGAGGGCTGTCTCTTGTAGGATTCTAATATGCAGTCCCATAACATTAATTCCAAAGTACAGTCTGGGAGAATGAGTCATGAGGCCAAAACAGTGTGATCAGGAACTTGGTTTTCTGATTAACCCTGGGATTGGCAATTTTTAAAAAAATAAATGGCCAGATAGTAAATATGTTAGGCTTTGTTGGCTTTGAGGTCTGTCTTGGAATATTCAGTCTTGGAATTTTGTCACTGTAGTACAAAAACAATTATAGACAATATGAACATGACTGTGTTCCAATAAAACTTTATTTATGAAAGCAGGCGGGGGCAGATTTGGTCCACAGGCCATAGTTTGCCAACCCCTAGTCTAACCCATTTGAAGAATAGCCTTTAAAATACCTAGAACAGAAGTTCTTAACTTTTGAGGAACCCAAGGGTACCTTTGAGAATCCTATAAAACCCAGGATCCCCCTCCTAAATAAATATGGACAAAATGTGGCAAATATTTTGAGAGCTCTTGGAATGCTAAACATCCAGTGATGGTAATAGTGGCTGCATTATGGGGGATGGGGGGGGTTGGAAAAAATGGAAGTTGAGGGGGAAATGAGGTATCTTTTTCCTTATATTTAGTTTATTGAGGTAAGATGATATTGATGAATATAGTTTGTTGTGATTATTTTAGTTTTTTGTTTCCTTTTATTATTTTCATGAAGGGCTAAGGGGAAGAAACCAGTAGAAAGAGAGAGTCTGTAGGATAAGAGGAGACAGCAGTTGAGAGGGAGAGATAAGGGTTCGGATAGGTAAAAAAATGGACCTCGAAGAGTATAGACATCCCTTGAAAGACAGGGGAGGCATTGTAATTGAATGAGTTCACACTTGATGAGCAATTTCCTTGAATAAATAAGAGGAGAAAGTGGACTGTTAGTTGGGGAGTCAGGAGTTGGGTGGCCTTGAGTTTGGCCAGATATAAGTGAAAAATGCTCAAAAGGAACAAAAATGGTGTTTCCTCCCCCTTACATTTGGGAAGGTCTAATATAAACAGGGCCACTGGCAAAGGTTGAATAGAAAACCCAACCTCACCGCCACGCCTACATTTTGTTCACAAAAGAAGGAGTGCCCTATAAAAAGCACTTCAGGAGTACTTCATATGGGCTAGCAGACAATGAGGCAACAGCTATATAATTATCTTTTTCACTGTCTCTGGTACTTTTCACTTAGGTTTTTCAGCAATTCAGGAAGCTAGAATGTTTAAATGGGCTGTAGCTTGATACCTTCTTCTCTTTTCCATTTGGCAGATAATACCACTAGTCTGACTGATAAGCACCTGGACCCAGTCAGGGAAAATCTGGGAAGGCAATGGAAAGACTGTGCCCGTAAGCTGGGCTTCACTCAATCTCAGATTGATGAAATTGACCATGACTATGAACGAGATGGACTAAAAGAAAAGGTTTACCAGATGCTCCAAAAGTGGCTGATGAGGGAAGGCTATAAGGGGGCCACAGTGGGGAAGCTGGCCTGGGCGCTCTACCAGTGTTCCAGAAAAGACCTTCTGAAGTACTTGATCCACGTCAGCCAGAACTAACCCTGAACGGGTCTTGGCAGCTGAAGCAGACTCTTCATTTAGTGAGTGAAAGTGGGCTGCCTTGGAGTATTCAGAATTCTGTTCTCACTGATATGTGTTCAGTGTCTATACAAATGTCACTTCTTGCATTTTATAGCTGGACAATGGGAAGAGAAATCTGCAGCAAACAACCCACTTTCAGGAAAGTGTAAACCTCTTAGTGGTCCAGCACCCATCAAAAAAGAAGCCCAATTGGGTTTTGAAAGGGAGAGTGGAGATATTTAAGCAAGGCCATTTTCTTTCAGCTCATGCCATAGCCTTCAATGATGCTAGCTATTCCATTTCCTGGAGTTTTGTTTGTGCAAGAAAAAAAAAATTCAGATGACATAAAATAAATCAACTTTCTTATTTTGTGCTCTCTTCTCCACATAGCCTCCTGTTATAACCAAAGTACAGTAAAATTGTAAGTCTTGTTCAAATACCTTTTTTTGGTATCACAACCATAGTTTGTCCCCAAATTATAGGGTCTGTTGATTTCAGTGTCAAATGCTGTATTAGTCATACAGGCTTTAAGAATTCCATGCAGCTCATGACTGTAATCCCAGCACTTTGGGAGGCTGAGGTGAGAGGATTGCCTGAGTCCAGGGGTTTGAGACCAGCCTGGCAACTTGGTGAGACCTCGTCTCTGAAAAGAAAAAAAAAAAAGAATTCTATGCAATCTCCACTCCATTATATTAAGTTATAGATTAATTTTTTAATTCATTGAATTTATATTCAGTTAATTTGAAAATTAACTGAAGGGATTTTAAGGAGTAATAAAGAGGGCAAAAAATGGTGGGGAGGGCATTAGACCTTCCCTGGCAGTTGTTGCAAGGATTTGCTACTAATTGTGACTACTACAGAAATTCTTCATTAATTTTTAAGTTCTTTCTTAGCATTCTGGTACTTCCACCCAACCTGGGTGCTCGGAATAGGGAGTAGGTATGCAGGGACTATTGGTTTCTTTACTCCTAGGTATGGCTGGAACCTCAGGGCTAATCACTATTGAATTGTTTCCTAGGTTTACCCCAATGTACTGTCAAAATATTTTCATTTTTTTCTGTGTGCTATGAAGTAAAAAAAGGACAGCTTCTGAATCTGGCAATTGTGCCTTGCACTCAATCTTCCAAAGCCCACCTGAAACCTAGGGGTGAATGAAAGAACTAGAATGGTAGAAGACTGAAGCAAGCAGTCCATGTGGCATCTCTGCCAGCACTTTGCTAAACAGAGAGGGGATGCTATGTTCTTGGCTCTCCCAAGTGAGAGAGGGCAGGATGCAGGGGTGGTCAGTCTGGCTGTCAGAATAGTTTCTGGTGTCTTGGGTTGATAACAGTATGTTTGGTTCTGATCCTGAATCTCCTCAAGGCCAGCAGACACACATGTACACCTGAAGTGGGGCTGTAAAGCAGGGTTTCTCAACCTGGGCACTGTTGACATCTTGGCATCTTGAGTAATTCTTTGTTTTAGAAGTTGTCCTGTGCCTTGGAGGATGTTTGGAAACATCCCTGGTCTCTGTCCACTAGATGCCAAGGGCACTGTCCTCTCCTTCCTCACTTCTCCAGTTGTGACAAAAATGTCTCTAGACATTGCCGAACGTTCTTTGGAAAGGTGACGTTGCGCCAGTTGAGAAGAGCACTGCTGTAAGGCAGTAAAGCAGTGAGCCACGGTTCTCCTGCCCACACATATCCAGGCTCACTACTTAGCTGCCACACAGCATTAGATCCTGCAGACTGAAAGGGAGATTGGAGGGGGGAAGGGCCCAACCTTTGCTAGAGGGGCCTTGGTGATTTCTTTTCTAAATGTATTCCTTGCACCATCATCCTAATAGTGTTCTAAAGTCTCTTAAATTCCAAAGAGGTGAATGATCAATGCTAAGAAGCAAAAAGGCAAGGTGTTTTTAATGTACTTTTTAAAATAAAATTTTATACTTTAACTACAGACCCTTGAGATGATGTGTATGTTTGCACTGTCTGCGACTCTCCACCATGCCTCTGCTACAGGGGTTGGCATTTCCTGTGCATTACTACTCCCCTTTCACCCTCCCGCTGCTGGCAGATGGTAAAAAGAAGAGCAGGTCCCAGACAACACACTTTGGCACTCAGGATGAGAGGCCTGAAGCACTGCTGTTCTCCCTGCATGCTTTGAGACCTTCCCGTCATCCCTACTCTGTAAACATATGTGGCAGAAAAGAGCCAGGTTTGCCGTTGAAGAGTTTCAGTACCATAAGAACACTGCTGTTCATAGGCATAAACCAAGTGAGACCACACAGACTAAAAAATAAGGAGCCAGGCACTGTGGTTCAAGCTTGTAATCCCAGGTGAGAAGGTTGCCTGAGTCCAGGGGTTCGAGACCAACCTGGGCAACTTAGTGAGACCTCGTCTCTACAATAAATCAAAAAATTTGCTGGGTGTGGTAGCACACGCCAGTTGTTCCAGCTACTTGGAAGGCTGAGGCAGAAGGATAGCCTGAGCCCAGCAGGTCAAGTATGCAGTAGCTGTGAGTGTGCTACTGCACTCCAACCTGGGCACGATAGAGTGAGACTCCAACTCAAAAAATAAAATAAAATAAAATGAGAAAGAATACTATCCATACTTAGTTCCAAAAAAGATACTCCCCAAGGCTGTTACTGGTGAACAAGACCCACTTCCAGTTCCACAGTCTCCCTTATCACTATGGTTGTAACCTTTGCTTTGAGTCTATCATGTGAAGTTAGGGCTTCAGAAATAAGAAAAGTTTTTCCTCACAAAATGTTTTAGATAGTGTTTTGTTTTATTTTGTTTTTTTGAGTTGGAGTCTCTGTTGCTTAGGTTGGAGTGCAATGGCTCACCACAACCTCCACTTCCTAGCCTCAGGTAATCCTCAGCTTCCCAAGTAGCTGGGACTACAGGCACGTGCTACCACGCCTGGCTAATTTTTTGACTTTTTGCAGAGACAAGGTTTCGCTATGTTGCCCAGACTGGTCTCCAACTCCTGGGCTCAAGTGATCCTCCCACCTCAACATCTCAGATTGTTGGAATTACAGGCGTGAGCCACCACACCCAGCCTTTCATGTACATTTTAATGTCTGTTATTTATAAGGAAAAAGTTTTCTAATATTAATACTAGTGCAAATAAAAATAGGAGTGTAAGTATTCCAGATTTTAGAAGCAGCTGATTACAAAGAAATCATTGAAAGAATGATGCTACTACAGTGAGTTCTATAATACTTAATAATCCAAGTACATCATTCTGAAATTAAACAGGTCAAAATTCTCTGCCTCTCTTCAGCTGCGTGACCTGGGGTTTGCTTCCTAAACTTTCTTAGCCTCAGTTTCCTCATATAAATGGGGAGGGCAATAGCACATAAGGTTGATGTATCATAAAGTGCCAAGCACAAAAATGGCAGTTATTTTAAAACTGCTCAATCCTGTTGTATATGAAGAACCAGATCTCACGTATGCACTTAACAATAAACAGTGACACTGATACCTAAAAACACAGTGCTACTGTTTTTGCTTAGCACTAGAGCACTGTGATTAAATTGTACAGACAACTATTAAACTCTCATCATCTCCGACAAATCCCAATTAACATTTTAGTTAAAAAGGAAATATTAGCCGGGCTCGGTGGCTCAGCCTGTAATCCCATGCTTTGGGAGGCTGAGGTGAGTGGATTGCCTGAGTCCGTGGGTTCGAGACCCACCTGGGCAAGCGAGACCTCATCTCTACAATAAATCAAAAAAATTAGCCGGGCGTGGTAGTGTGTGCCTGTAGTTCCAGCTACTTGGAAGGCTGAGTGGAAGGATCATCCGGAGCCCAGCAGGTCGAGGCTGCGGTGGCCGGGAGCGGCCACTGTAATCCAGTCTGGGCGACAGAGTTAGACTCCAACTCAAAAAAAAAAAAAAAAGGAAATATTGACGTCACCAAAGATTTCTAAAAGTCAAATGATATTAAATTCAAACATTTTATATTTCGCCTTCCTTCTATGCAGGAATTGTTGTGATAGGTTTATGTTGACAGTAGAATGTAAGGGCTGGGCACAGTGGCTCACATCTTTAATCCTAGTACTTTGGGAGGCTGAGGTGGGGGGATTGCTTGAATCTAGGAGTTTGAGACAGTCTAGGCAACATAACAAGATCTCATCTCTACAAAAAACAAAAAATTAGCAGAGTGTGGTGGTGCATACCTTTGTCCCAGCTACTCAGGAGGGCGAGGCAGGACGATTGCCTGAGCTCAGGAGGCTGAGGCTGCAGTGAGCCATGATCATGCCACACTGTACTCTCGCCTAGGAGAACAGAGTGAGACCCTGACTCAAAAAAGAGAAAAGAAGATACAGACATTTTTGCACATTCTATATTTAGGCCACAGCTGCTTTTATTACTCAAGAAATTCCAGTGGGCCATCGAGGACACTGCAGGTAATAGAACTTTCCATTGCTCTGGCATGTTAAAATATTGTGCATGCGGATTATTACACAAGAAGAATATCCTGGAGGAAAAGTAAAGCAGTATGCAAAAAGGCTGTGGTCTCCAATAATTCAAGCCAAGGACACAATAGTAGCTATGAATCTGCCAGTTATTTCCAGTTAAGATAAGGAAGAATGGGAGCCAGACTTAAAGGAATAGTAGTTTGTTTCTCCATCAAGCTTTCAGTTGCAGATAATGTCTATAACCTTTATAAAGATTGAATTATGTAGTCAAAGAAAAAAGACATTGTGATAAAATACACATAAAGTCATTAACCATTTTTAAGTGTACAGTTTAGTGGCATTAGGTTTATTCACAAAGTTGTGCAGCCATCACCACCATCCATCTCCAGATTGTTCTCATCTCTCCACACAGAAACTGTCCCCATGAAACACCAGCTCCCCATTCCCTCCTCCCCTGACTTACCCCCTAGCAGCCAACCATTCTACTTTGTCTCCATGAATTTGATTACCCTAGGTACTTCATATAAGCAGAATCATATGGCATTTGTTCTTTTTGTGACTGACTTACTTCACTTAGCATAATGTCCTCTGGGCTTTTCCATGCTGTAGCATGTGTCAGCCTTCACTATTCCTTATTAAGGCTGAATAATATTCTATTGTATGTATGACCACATTCTGTTCATCCATTCATCTGCTGATGGACACTTGGGCCGTTTCCACATTTTTGACTGTCGTGAATAATGCTGCTATAAATATAGATGGATAGATATTTCTTTAAGGTCTTGCTTTCAGTTCTTTTGGCGAATATACCCAGAAATGGAATTGCTGGATCATATGGCAATCCTATACTTAATTTTTTGAGGAACCGAGGTAGTTTCACCACAGTGGCTGCACCATTTTACATTCCCACCAGCAGTGCACAAAGGTTCCAACTTCTCTACATCTTCACCAACGCTAATCTCTGGGGTTTTTTTGTACCCATCCTAATGGGTGTGAAGTGGTATAAGGAAAAAAATTTAGATCTCATCATTTAGATCAAAGTAAGTGCACGTCACCCCACCGTTAGCTGCCAGCCATACAGCCGGTGTCCCGTCTCTCCCCTCCTGAGCCCCTGGGTGGATGCCCACCAGGATGGCGGGAGACCTCGCCTCCTGGATTGACCACAGTCACTGTGGCGACGGGCGGGGGCGGGGTGGCGCTGACTGGGACACCCAGCCGGAGAGCCAGAGCTCGCACCGAAAGCAGTCTGTGCTGGGGAGCCGGCGGGTTCCGGGACACGAGGCGAGCAAGCCGGGAGGGGAGGGGCGTCCAGCAGGGCGGGTGGAGGGCGGGCTGAGGGCGTGGCGTCGGAAAGCGGCGGGCCGTGGTTGGGTGTGGTGTCGAGATAGGGCGGGTTGGGGCGTGGCTTCGAGGTGGGGCGTGGCTTCAGGCTGGGCTGGAGGAGGGCTGCAGTAGACCTCTGCGCATGCGCACTTCCTGCTGCTGAGTGATTTTTGGACTATGGCGGTTTTGCTATCCCGCAGGGGTGAGCTGCGGCTGCGGCTGCTCTTCTCGGCGTTGAAGCCTGGGATCCACGTCCTCCGGGCCCAGCCGGCGGCCTCGTTTGGGTAATGGCGCCCGTCACCCATGGGGGAACTCCCGCATCAGCCCGCTCTAGGGGAAGCTGGACTGTTGTGTGTTGGTCCCAGGTGGACTGGGCGGCGCAGGGAGGGGCTGTGGTTGCGTTCTGGTCGCCCCTATACCATGAGACCCCACACCCGCGAGCCCGCCGAACTTGGGTGAGAGGGCATCTTGGTCATGCATCAGTTTCAGTTCTGTGGCTCTGGAGCCTTAGAGGATTTGGGCGGTTGTCGAGTACAGCCTCTTCGGTGAACAGACGAAAGAGATCCAGGGAGATACATTTGCTTTTGGCCACAGACGCGCTCATGAAGGAACACACATTAGAATCGCAGAGCCCTTTTTCGTAGTCCATTGCTCTGTCCAGACTCCACGCTGTAGGAGCATAAGGACATTAATCTCTGCTACTTCTTATGCCAGAAATCATCCTGAGACTATGACCTGTTAGCGCTCTTAGTACTGTTAAAGATTAAGTCTCAGGTCCCAAGTCCCCTGAGTCTTCTCTGTTTGCTGATCTGGAAACAAAACAAAAAAAAGTGCAAGAGTCACGTTGGGAATCTGTGAGAATTCAGAATCCCTGGCCTCACTCCCAGAGGATCTTATGTAGGGGTGTGGATATGCCCAGGAAGGTGTGCTTTTTTTCTGTTTTGCTCTCCCCCCTTTCCTCCCATTTCAGATAAAACAACAGTTACAACAAAAAATTGGATTACTCTCTGACCTGTTGTCTTGAAAATGGGTGCTCTTGGTCCCAATAGATAATGGGGGAAATGTACATATGACGCTTGTTTTACTGTATTCTCTATACCCACACGCATAAACACTCACATGTATACACAAAAATGTACACAACGCGTGTATGCAATCAGTCGCTGATGAGTCATTCCATTAATGACTAGGGAAAAAAGTCAATACTAGATAGGTAACCTGTCATCTAGAACTTTACTTGATCTAATGTGGAAACTTCCAGCTTGAAAACTTACTTTGGAAGGAGAAATGAAGACATATCTGACCAACTTTTTAATTTTCAGGTTTGATTAGCTATTGAGTATCATATTTGATTTAGACTCCTGTTGTTAACTTTAGAGTTATTAGGAAGTTTTCAGGACTATTTTGATGAGTGGGAAAACATGTCCATGGCTCCAGCTGTATAAATCAACAGTGAAAAGGGGGCATTTCTTAATCCAGTTACCTGTTGCAGAAAGGGTTTGAAATAAGGTTACTGTGATTGTACTGGTATCATAGTTCCAATGGGTTATTTAATGGTTGCAGGAAGGCCCCATCTACCTCGCTGCACTGCATGCAGATCATTCTTCCTAAAATATCTGAAAAACAGGTTTCTCTGGATTGTGTGCTGCTATTTTATAAATGCAGCTGCGAGTTGATATGATATGTTATCTGGAGAAAAAAGCAGTGGTAATGATTATCCTGAAATGAGGCTGCAGCCTAAGTAGGTAAAAGCACTCTTGTAAAAAGTTTGGCAGAATAGCTAGTACCTAAAACTTGTTTGTAAGTCTATTGTTTGGAACTTTGATCCTTTTCTTATTTCATAATCTGTAAGGTGATTCTGGGTCAAACAAAAAAAAAAACACCTTTCTACCTGAAATTGTATGTTATGTACAGTTAAAATAGTAATGATTTATAGAACTTAACAATTTGCCTGTAGAAAAATTTTTACCGAATTCAACCTTGGGATGCCCTGCTAGAGAATCAGAGACTGACACCTGCCACCACCCTCTGTCTGGCATTCAGAATGAGTGTGACCCTGGGCCTGAGCCTGATTGAGAACTCTGTTCAGCCTTAAGTTCAGACTGGAGGAATTATGGCTGTGTTGCCACTTCTTAGCTGTGTGAACGTGGGCGAGTTACTCAACCTCTCCATACCTCCTGCCTTGTAGAGTTTTTGTGAGGATTTGAAACAATGGATATAAAAGTCCTGGGACATAATAAATATTAAGTAATTAGTAGGTATAATTGGAATATCTAAATAATAATACAATATACAAAGAATGTAAACAAAGTCACCACAATTTATGTAAATCGAAGCCCTGGTGAGGGAGGAAGTAGCTAATATTTCATTGTAGCTAATGGCTACTTTGGAAAAAATACACAAAAGAAATAGCGGAACATATTGTACTGTATTTAGGCTTTCAAAGTGAGGGTATGTCTTATTAAATAGGCCCCATTCTTATCTCCTATCAAAGTGCTGAAGAGCCGAGGCTCTGGGGACAGACACTCTGGTACCCTTCTTGGCTTTGCAGTGTGATAGGAAAATTCCCTGATCCTCATTAGTGGAATAAGGCTAAGCATAATGTGTACCTCGGAGCAAAATGAATGGGATAGGTAAAACTCTTAACAGAGTGCATAAGATGTAGTTTAATTATTTGCCTTCGGTAAACTCTCCCTTTTTGAGGGGAACAGCTCAACCCTTCCCAATACCATTGTATTGTTCCCTGTCTCCTTCCCTTTCATGAAATTGCCTATCCAACCTCCCAGAAAAAGCAAGTCAAGAGTAGATATTAGGACAACATGCTTTACAAGGGGGACAGGAGTTTTCTTCCTCTAAGGAATTAACTCAGTATAGTCGTTCTCAACCTTGGTTGCCTATTGGAATCCTCTAGGTAATTTAAAAAATCACAGGTACCTAGCTCCCACCCCAGAGATTTTGATGTAGTGCAGCCTGGGCATCTGAGATTTAAAAGTTTGCCAGACGGTTCAAATCTGAGTCCCACTGATGTAGTGGGAAGCAGGAGATGCCCTTGTAGAAGGGGCCATGTGGGCAGCTGTGGCAATGTTGTGAAGGTTCAGTGAACTTGGTGTTGTCCCTTTGCGCCCCAGGGTCCTCTCTACTCCTCGGCTTTTCTTTCTTTGTATTTTGCACCCTGCAGAGTAAACCCTGGTAAGCAGGTTGTTTATCCATCTTTCCTGCTGGCCTCTAAGCTACATGAGAGTGTGCCTTTACCTCCCAGCACACAACAGGTGTTTAGGAAATAGATTAATGAAAAGTACAGTAGAGTTTGGGTGTTTTTGAAAACAGATACAAGGGCTCTGATCCAGAGTAACTGAGTTATATAGTCTTCCAGGATTGTGCTAGGTATGTGTGATTTTAGCTTAGTTCAGTTTACTTTTGTGTCAGAGTCTCACACTGCCACCCAGGCTGGAGTGCAGTGGCATAATCATGGCAACTCACTGCAGCCTCGACCTCCTGAGCTCAGGCAATCCTTCTACCTCAGCCTCCCGTGTACCTGGGACTACAGGTGTGCACGTTCCTGCCCAGCTAATTTTTTCAATTTTTTTTTTTTTTTTGGTTGAGACAAAAGTCATGCTATGTTGCTCAGGCTGGTCTTGAACTCTTGGCCTCAAGCAATCCTCCTGTCTCAGTTTTCCAAAGTGCTGAGATTACAGGTGTGAGCCACTGCACCCGGCCAGGTGTGTTTGTTTTTAAATCACCACAGGTAATTATCATGAACATACCTGCTTAAGAACACCTGGGCTAGAGAAACGATTATGAGGAGGGGAAGAAATGGTGGAAGAGACAAATTGACAGCCCAAGGGAAAAGGATTCATTTTGTTCTTTGAATTTTGTAAAGTTTTCTATCTTTTTTTCCTACCTGAGAGTATGTTGAAAGTGGTTCAAGTAATAAACACATGTTAGGGTCATTGAGGGTTTGGTTTTTGTGGTCTGATCTTTCTTTCTTTCTTTTTTAGAGACTGGGTCTCACTCTGTTGCCCAGGCTGGAGTGCAGTGGCATGATCATTGTTCACTGCAGCCTCAAACTCCTGGGTTAAAATGCTTCACCTGCCTCAACCTCCTGAGTAGCTAGGACCCAACTTTTTTTTTTTTTTTTTGGTAGAGATGGTGTCTTGCTGTGTTGCCCAGGCTGATCTTGAACTCCGGGCTTTGAGTGATCCTCCCATCTCAGCCTCCCAAAGTGCTGGGTTACAATTGTGGACTACCACACCCGGCTGCAGCCTGATTTTCTTACAGCTATATATAACAATGTTAATTGAGGCCTGATAAGAGACTTCTTGATAAACTGAAGCAAATGCTGTACTCATTTCAGTTATCTTACATTTCTGTGAAAATAAATCAGCATTCAGTAACTCTGTTATCTTTAAAAATGGTCCTTTTTCTTATGTTTGAAATTGATTTGCTTTTGTTCATAAACAGTCTTCTGTCCTTTTTCCCAACTTGGAGTTCATGAAAGGTTTTGGGCAGCTTCTGTGAACCCCTGGGGATGGGCTGGTACTGGCAGGCACCTCTGTATGATGGACGTATGGGATGTTGAAGAATAATAACTAAGGACATTTTCTTTCCCCTTAGCCTAGCTTTCAAGCCCTTCACCATTCAGCCCCAACCTTCATTCTCTCTCTGCCTTTACACTCCTGCTAGGCAGAACGCTGACTTGTTCCCATGAATGTCCCTTATTCATGAGCCTGTGATCACGCTATTTCATTTTCCAGAAATCCCTTCCCCACCACATTTTTTTTTCCAGAATTTTACCCATCTTTGGAAGTTCATCTCTACTTTTGCTGTCTTCTCAGATACAACTACCCAACCCTGATATGATCCCTCTCTCCTCTAAAGCCACCGTCCCGGTCTTCTGCCTTTGTAAATTCTTCTCCAACATTGAGTTCCCATTATGCTGAACTCTAAACTACCTCGTTTTGTTTCTGTGTTCTTTTTAGGTAACCAAAAGAATATGGGATGGTGATAATTAGAAAAAAGTAATTTGGAATGGGAAATCAAAATATAGGTACAGCAAAGTGCTGAGGGAACTTTGAGGTGTTCTGCAGAAGGGACTTGGGAATGGTCATGGAAGCTGAAGGAAAGAAGCCCATATGAGCCAGTGCCCATATGAGCCAGTGCCACCAGTCCTGAAAACCAACTGACTTTCCGTGGTGAGAGAGACAGGGAGGGGGCTTCTCATTATACCTACCAGCCCACAGTGCAAAGTAATGTTTACTAGCATGTCCTTGGCACTTTAAGGATGGAGTCCCTAACATTTCTAGGACATGAGGAGCAATAAAGGGAAACAGTGATGTTATACACATGAGTACTAACATGAGCCGTATAGGTGCTGGTTGTCTTTTTCTAGGGAGTTACCTCATTTAATTTAGTAAACACAGGACACACTGTTAAGAACTTTTATTCCGTCCACCTGCCTCACGCCCTGCTTGTCCTCAGTCCTCACTGAGGGTTTGCAGCGTGAGTCCTCTGTGTCTCTCTCCTGCTAGATTATGAGTGAAGCAGATGCTCCTAATAAAGAATCATTTCAGCAAACATTTGTTTATTTGTTTATTGGAATGGGAAATCAAAACATGGATACAGCAAAGTGCAGAGGGAAGTTAGAGGTGTTTTGTAGGCAGGACTTGGGAATGATCATGGAAGCTAAAGGAGTAGAAGTCCATGTAAAGTCCATTTGTTCAATAAGCAAATGCTTGCTTGTTCAGTAAGCAAATGCTATCTCGACCCTAAGCTGTCCAAGCCATTTTAGCCCTAGAAATGAATTCTCAGAGGAATAGGGCATTAACAGTGAATGATTTGGCAGTGTCTCTATCACATTGCCATTGTTCTGTGTCTTCATTATTGCTCATTTATAATATTTCTGTAGGTAAGTCAGGCCATATTACTACCTAATTATGTCATATTTTTCCAGAAATTGTGTGTTAAAATCAGATCAACACATTTGTTTCTGCGTTTGTTTCTTATATGAATTTGGCTAATAAGATGAAGCCAAAAGAGGAAATAGGACCTTGTTTTTTCAGAAGTGCTACATTTCAATAATCATTTTGACTCTAGTGGGACACTGCCAGGGGAGGAGGGATGCACATAACATCACAAGAAAAAAAAAAATCATTTTGACTAAGAGCAGAAGTAGAGTAGGGGTATGTGCAAGGAAAAGGAGGCAGCGGTTGATTTGAATGTATCAACAACTCACTAGAAGAGGAGTGGCTCCCTCTAGCATCTGTCCTGGCATGCCACAATGTCCCTTCAGCATGTCATTCACTCATCTGTCTGGTGAATTGGTGGTGAGGTTGTTGGAGCTTGGTGCAGGGGCATCGTACGTACTCTGTTGTGTATATCCCTGGACAGTATGTTCTGGAGCTGCCGGAAGAACAACTGAGGAGAAGTTAATCAGAACACACATCATTCAGGCAGGATAGACACTGGCATTAGCCCTGTCCCGAGTCCAGTGGCAGGAAAGAGGGCTCTTGAGATGGGGCTTATGGACGTGGCTACTTAACAGTCAACACAGAAATATTTCAACATCTTAAAAGCCAGTGTGGCCATATCAGTGCAGATGGGTTTCCTGACTGTAGTCCTCCTGTAGGCGGCCAGACAACACAAGAAGCCCTTCATCTGAAAGACAGCCTTGAGATCAAGGTCCTGGAGCCCCTGGATCAACCTCATCCTTGGGAGTGGCACCATGGCTGCTGAAGGTCCGGGTGGCTCCTTTAGGTCAACTGAGGTGCAGATGAGTGGCTCCAGGGTCTGGGCCCCTGATGCCTGCCCTCACATTTCACTGTGTGGAGTCCTCGTGCCAGCCTGCACTGGGACACACCTGGCTTCTACCGCACTGGTGTGTGCCACAGGCCTACATAGCCACTGATTTCAGCAAGCCTCCCAGTGCTTTTGTAGGGTGAGCCCTATGCTGCATGCTGTATCGTATTCAAGCATGAAGGTACAGTTCAGTCTGCAGTCTGGTAGGAAGATGCAAACTCATGTCACTGTTGAGAATTGGAAAGCGGAGGCTCAAATCCAAAAAGTCTGAGAAGCTTGAGAGGGGTCCTGGAGCTGGCTCATGCATATAAAAGGCAATTTTGTCATATTAAATTTGTACTGCTAAATAATTTTCCTTTGGGAATGGGTTTTTGAAAAAATATTTTATTTAAAAAAAGGAACATAATTATACATATTCTTGTACACAGTGGTGTTTCAATACATATAATGTATAGTGATTAGATCCGTGTAATTAGCCTATCCATCATCTCAAACATTGATTATTTGTGCTGGGAACATTTAACATCCTTTTTCTAGCTATTGAAACTATATGTTACAGTTAACTATAGCCATCCTACAGTGGTATAGAACACTGGCATTTATGCTTCCTAGGTAGGTGTAATTTTGTATCCTTTAACAAACCTCTCCCTAACTCCCCTTCTCCCTGTGGGGGATGGTGTTTTTTGTTTTCTGTTTTTTTCTTCTAGCACCTCAGTAACCTCTGCCAAAGTGGCTGTGAATGGTGTTCACCTGCATTATCAGCAGACTGGAGAGGGAGAGCATGCAGTCCTACTGCTTCCTGGGATGTTGGGTCTGGACTTTTTTAATGGCATACTCTTGCATGCTGTGTAATCTGTGATGCGTTCGCAATACTAGGTGCCTAATATTGATGATTAATTTTAGTGTACTTTGCTGAAATGTTTTAAATAAAATTTGCTAGACTTTTCTAAATAAGTTTAATTGCAGCAAATATATTTTTTATTCCTTGAAGCACCCAGTTGTTCCCATGCTGTGAACTGTGATCAATTGCCCATAATCTTGGAGGGTGACGGGGATCCAGGAAAGGGGGAAGCTATAAAAGGGAAACGAAGGAGAATGGGTGACCAGCCATCCCTGTTTGCCTGGCATTGAGGGGTTTTCCAGGGACTTTTAGTGCTAAAACCAGGATGGATTGGTCACTCTGTTGTGGCTAATAATATGTTCAATTAAAATAAGAGGTAAGAAGAAAACTTGGTTCAAAGTCTTTTCGAAAATCAAAAGTAGATTAGCATATTAGCCTCTCTCAATGTATGGGATGTAAGAAAGCCCACTGGATCTCAGTCTCATTTTACAGAACAGTAGTTCAGCTGTAGAGAGTTCAGGGGGAAAATTTCCAGTGAGCCCAGGACATCTTAAATTGTATTTGATATTGTTGCTTTATTTTTGATATAGTGAAATAATCCCAGTATGTACAGTGGTCCCTCAGTATCCATGGGGGATTGGTTTCAGGACTCCCAAGCATACTAAAATCCAGGATGCTCAAGCACCTGATATAAAATGGTGTGGTATTTGCATATGACCTACACACATCCGCCTGCATACTTTAAGTCATCTCTGGTTTGCTTTAATTCCTAATACAATGTAAATGTCATGTAAATAGTTGTCATACTATATTATTTGAGGAATAATGGCAAAATTCTGTACATGTTCAGTACAGACACAACCACTTAAAAAAAAAATATTTTCTATCTGAGGGTGGTTGAATCCATGGCTGCAGAACCCACGAATACAGAGGGCTGACTGTACTTCTTTCCCTGTGATTTGCTTTTTCTAAGAGTCAAATGCTAAATACTTCTTAGTCCACAGCTGGTTCCATGTGCCTGAGCCTTGGGCTGATTGTAGCATGGTTGTAACTATTGAGGTATCTTGGTCTAGAAGCTGTATTAGCCCCATTGTTTTCCTTAAGCTGTTGTAAGGAAGGAGGACATTTACTCTGATGGCTGATGTAGAATTAGTTACCCGGGAAAACATTTCTTGACTTGGCTTTCCATTATTTCAGTATTGCAATCATTATCTAGCCATAAAAAATTTTACCAGTTTAGTTTTGTTTATGTAAAACATGAACATAATTCCCAAATTTAAAAAAAGGAGCAGTGAGTTTCTCTCTCCTGTCCTGCCTTCAGCACCCAGTTCCCTTCCCCACAGGCTTCTCAGGCTTCATGTACAGATAGAGGACTATGTATGTAGATTCCTTAAACATTTCTTAAGGCTTTAGTATTCTTGGCACTGGTCTTCAAATGTGTACATGTGTGCCAGAAAGCGTATGTCTTCTTATTTCTGAAACTGGTCTTTTGAACTGCTCCCTTTTCCCGTCTTCTCACCTTCTGTCCCTCTTCAGGGTTGTTCCCCTGCAGAAGTCCCTCCAGCCAGGGACCAGAAGAGAAGGCTCAGGTCAAAACAGTACATGTAGTCTGGAGATCCATTGATTTGTTTCTGACTTGGGTTTTCTGAGTGATTTGCCTGATCTCGAGAAAGATATCTTTCCAGGAAGGGTGATGGGCCTAGGTAATGTTAAATGATCATGCCCCATCTTGAAAGACGTTTTATAGCATAGCTAGTTTATGAGACAAAGTATTTAGCTTCATTTGTGGCCTGAACCATGAGTCCTCCCTCAGAAGTTAGCAGACTTTACAGATAAAATGCTGACTTGCCCCTGGACTGGGCTCTCTGAGAGTGGTCTTCCAGGCTGTGGGCCACATCTACAGTGTGAACACAGCAAACCTACAGTGATCATGTGGCAGGCTGGGCACTGCCAGTCAAGTCCACCACAGGCTCAAGAACACAATGGGGAACCCCCAAAACCTATAATTTATTTATAAAAATTGTGTGTTTATTCTTATATGTTTAAACTTCAGTCACCTTCAAAGTATTCTCTCTTTGATGCAATACACCTATTGAGACGCTTTTTCCAGTGCTCAAAACAGTTTTTGAACTCGTCAATTTTGATATATTTTAGTGCTTCTGCCGTTTTTTGTTTTACCTCTTCCACATTGGCAAAACATTTCCCTTTGAAAACTTTTTTCATCTGGGGAAACAAAAGTTGCTCAGCAAGCTTGGGTGAATAGGAAGGGTGGAGCATGAAGGTCATGCTGTTTTTTGGTCAAAAACTGCTGAACACTCAGCATGGTGGGGGCAGGTGCACTTTATATCACCCATCGTGAAATGGGCAACCACATTGAAAGAATCTCCGAAAAAAATTCACTGAAACTGAACGCAGCCTCTCACAACAGTGGCTAGCTGATTTCAATGGGTTCCTAGAACACTTACCTAGCCAGAGAAACCTGTACTACAAGGGGCCCAGCCTCCAAAATATAATTCTGGGTTTTTTTGGTCTCCCTTCATATAGTTTTAGTTGTTAACATAGGTTGTTTTGTACTGTTTTGGTGAAATAGACTAATTTGATTTCTTCCGTCCATGCCCAGTTTAGTTTTCTGACTTTTAATTATAACAGCAAAATAAAATTTTCAGGGATATTTGCATTAGTTTAGTAAAAAAAAATTGGAATTTTAGAATTTTATTTGAGTAACTTGGATCAAATCTTATACATTTGTTTGCAGATATTATAGAGATCTCTCTCATTCGTAAGTCATTTATTTTTTTAAAAAGAAAGAAAAAATAACCCAGAGGCATATATCTGTAAGTTTATATCTACACAGTTTCATGAATTCTTAAAAGAAAAAAAAGATTAAGAAGAGTTATCAAAAGTGCTGAAACAATACAGGACCAAAGGAAGAATCAGGGCCTGGTCCTTCTTGAAATAGACACCAGGGGGAGTAGGAGGCATGTCTGAACTCCACCAGGAAAGGAAGTCAGCCACCAAGTAAATGGATTCAGTCCTTGTAAGCAACTTTCCCAATTGCATTCTGATGGGCTAGCTTCCTGTAGAAATGAGCGATTTTGCTTTAAGATTGTTACTGCTCTGTTTTCACTGTAATGTGTTTGGTACAGTGAAAGTGTTCACCTGAGGGTAATCAAGTGGCTGATTTTAGGAAGTGGAGAGACTGATTTTGGACCCCAACTCAAGAACCTAAGTAAGAAGCTCTTCACGGTGGTTGCCTGGGATCCTCGAGGGTATGGACATTCCAGGCCCCCAGACCGAGATTTTCCAGTGGATTTTTTTGAAAGGGATGCAAAAGATGCTGTTGACTTGATGAAGGTTGGTATCAGGGAAGTTCCCAGGGGAAGGAGGGTATCTGGGCTTGTCTATTTTTTTTTTTCCAATTTTTGTTCTTTCTATAAAGGTAACACCATGTGATTTCTATAGAAAATTCAAAGAGTTCAACTAAGTAGAAAGAGGAACGTAGCAATAGCCCGCAATCCAGCTATCTAGACATACCACTACCGAGACTGACCGCTCTGCTTTTCTGGCCAGTCTTATACATATACTTATACATATACTTGCACAATTTTATATGGACGGCATTGCACTATACCTAATGTTTTTCCAGCTTACTGTTTTCATTGAACAATTTGTCAAGGAGGTACTTTTGTATGAATAAATATGTGTGTATATCAGTCTTATAACAGATGCATATTATTCCATTATATGGATGTACTGTGTCTTATTTCACCTATCTTCTAATAGTAGATTATTAATGTGATTTTTAAGTTGCCTTTTTTGTCATTATAAATAGCAATGCTATGAACATTCTGTTGTCCATGGCCATTTTCATTCTTGTTCTTTTGCTATTATAAACAATGTTATTGTGGCCATTCTGGACCAAACTTCTAGCACACATGTTGGAAGCATTTCATACAATTTAGTAAACGACGTGCTGGGTGGAAGAAGATACAGAGGTTTATTTTACAAGATAGTGCCAAATTATTATCCATAGTAGTTATGCCAATTTAAAGTCCTGGCAGCAAATATCTTAGACTAATATTTGTTAATTCTTCACCTTTAATTTTCTTAGTCACTCTAATCTTCCTTCTAAGCAGCCTCTCTCAGATATAATCTTTTTCCCTTTTTCCTGCCAAACACATTTTTAGTTGCTGATTGATTCACTTGAGGACTAACATAACCTCCCCACCATCCTCTGACAGCCTGGCTCTAGCCAATTCTTCCCACAGTTATAGTCAGTGGCTTTACCAGATGGTCTGCTTCACTTCATCTAGCAGATCTCAAGGTTCCTTCTCTGATCTGCAGAACTGTTCTCAAAGTCCTTGATAAGGCACATATGGGTGTGTCCATGCCTGCATGCACGTGCATACAACACATACACACACTCACTATATTTGTAATTTTTAAGTATGGTTGGTGTCCATTGATTACGGTTTTTTGAGATTTAATCCACAAAATACATCCTGAAGATGTAGTTCTCTTGGGCTCAAATTTTTGTAACAATTATATTGACACCAGAGCTAATTGAGAGAAAACATTATGTAATCACATAGTATACTCTAGGATTTTTTTTGTTTCAAATTGATACTCCAAACCCCACATCTGTATTGATTCTTACGACTATTATTATTGGGATCTTGCTCTGTCACCCAGGCTGGAGTAGAGTGGTGTAATCATAGCTCACTGCAGCTCAGCCTCCTGGGCTCAAGAGAGTCTCTTGCTTCAGCCTCTTGAGTAGCTGGGACTACAGGTGCGCACTGCCTTGCCCAGCTAATTTTTTAAAAATCTTTGTAGAGGCGAGGTCTTGCTATGTTGCCCAGGCTGGTCTTGAGCTCCTGACCTCAAGTGTTTTTCCTGCCTCAGCTTCCCAAAGTGTTAGGATTACAGGTGTGAGCCACTGCTCCAGCCTCTGACCACTATTGATTTACATGTTCTGTTAGCAGGAAGGAGCAGTAACTTATGCTGTGCATCTTGTATTTATCACAGACGCTGAAGTTTAAGAAGGTCTCTCTGCTGGGATGGAGTGATGGTGGCATAACTGCACTCATTGCTGCTGCAAAATATCCATCTTACATCCACAAGATGGTGATCTGGGGGGCCAATGCCTACGTCACTGATGAAGATCTCATAATTTTGGAGGGTAGGTTCTGCAAATGGGATATATCAGGACAGTGGATCCTTCTCTTCCCTTCTCATCTCTTATTTTGAGATATGTTACATGATGCATCATATCTCATCTACTTCTAGTTATCAACTCTAAGGTAGGAAGAATAATGAGTTCTCAGAAAGCTCATGTGATTTAACTAGTCTGAGTTTTAAAGCTTTTTATTTCCATAAGCAAAACTTTTATAACTCAGGAAAAGACTAAGTAAAATCAGTAAGTAAAATTAGCTAAGTAAAAAATTTTCATTTACTATTAATACTACTGATAGTGAGCTTCAAAGGAGGAGAGGTGATATGAAGCATTATTGGTAAACTCATTGAGACTAATGTGAATGTGAAAGGGAACATTGGATTTTAACGAGTTTCTGTGCTATTTGCACTTTTAAGATTGTTCTTCAAAATTTACTTGAGGTGTCTAGAGGCACTGGAACAGAGTCTAGCAAACTCCAGCCTATGTATTGCAGCTAGCCACTGGCTTTTGTAAGGCCCAGGCACTAATCGAGGAGGCTAGTGCTGCGAGTCACAGCGACCAAGCTGGGGTGTCCCCTCTTCACCCCTTCCCCTTTCCCTCTCTGCTCCCACAATTGCTTCTCAGGGCATATGCTAGTGGCCACTACACATGGCGACTGTTGGTAGTTACCAGGACCCAGTCATGGGGTTTTTAGTCAGCTACTCGGGTTGCTCAGCCTCCAGCAAGCTGCCCAAATTGAGCTGACCAGGCTCTGAGGAGGAGAGGAGGGTGTACCAGGATCTGGGGTGGCTGAGCAAAAACTGAAACTGACCCGCGCTACGCCACTACCACCACCTACTGGTCTGGCCCACCAGGACCCTCTGCAGGCTGGTGGCTTTTTGTCCCACATATGGTTCTAGTAGACCCCAGATGACCTACCCCAGACAATTTAGGAGTACAAGGTGGGTCCAGTGTTTTCTCTCTTTGGTATATAAGTATCTTTATAATGTCTTTGATTTTGCTTGTTGGCCTGCAAAGCCTAAAATATTAATATTTGAAAAGACCAATGAAATTGATAATACTCTAGCCAGACTAGCCACAAACAAAAGAGAGATGACACAGATTACTAATATCAGGAAAAAAAGGGGATATTACTACAGGCCCTATATCACTGGCCCTTTCCAGAAAAGGTATGCAGACTCCTGCATGATATCACAAGTCTAGTCTTTTTTGGCTATTCTGCAATTCATATGACTCTTAAGTAGTCTTAAGAAGGCTACTTAATGGCAGTGCTCTGTTGTAGAATCTTAGCTTTTGACAGTCTTTCTGTGTTCTAAAGAAATATGAAACTCTTGAGTGGCAAGCGTGATTTAGTTACCAGTCCTCATCTGTGTTCTTGCTTGTCCTTGTGTGTTCCTGCCTGGTGTGTCTTGTGCAGAGTAAGCCACTCTGGTGCTAGTCCATCTCCTCCAGCTGCCTCTAAGACAGACTGTCTTTGGTCCTTCCTCTCACCCCAGTATCATTGACTTCTCTCCGCTAGAGTCTTCCTCTTGGTCTACAAAGATGGGCACAGTTCTTTCCCCAGAAAGCTGCCCCTCTTGCCTGTAGTTACTCCCTTCCCATTCTTTATTCTTCCTCATAAGCTTATTGGAAGAGTTGTCTGTTTCGATCCTTTGCTTCTACATATTCTCCACTCCTTTCTCTTTAGCCAATTCTGGCCCATTCTAATCTACTCTGCTTAAACTGGTCTTACTGCAATAAGTATAATCTCCTTGTTATCAAAGCCAGTGGATATTTTTAAAGTTGTTTGTCGTGTTCCCTTATGACCCTCTAAGAGTTTGCAGGGCCTGTAGTGATGTCCCATTTTCCCCCCCTGATATTAATAATCTATGTCATCTCTCTTTTGTTCATGGCTAGTCTGGCTAGAGTATTATCAATTTCATTGGTCTTTTCAAAGAACTAGCTTTTGGTTTCATTGAGTTATTTCTACTGTTTTCTGCTTTCAATTTCATTGTCTCTGCTCTGTATATTTTCCTTCCTCTGCTTGGATTGGATTTTAATTTGCTTTCCCTACCCCTAGTCTCAAATTAGAAGCTTCAGTTACTAATTTGAGACCCTTTTCTTTTGTAATATAAACATTTAATGCTATGGCTTTCCCTCTAAAGCATTGCTACATCTAAGCATCCTACAAATTTTGGTATGTTATATTTCATTCAGTTTAAAATATTTTCTGATATTTTTTCAGGCTTCCTCTTTGACTCATGCTTCTTTAGAAGTATATTAATTTCCAAACATTTGGGGTTTCCCAGAAACTTTTCTATTATTGGTATCTAGTTTAATTCCATTAGGTTCCGAAAACATACTTTGTATGATTTCAATTTTTAAAAATTTGTTAAGGTTTATTTTATGTCTCAGAGTGTAAATTTGTTAAAGTCTGCTTTGGTTTATGACTGAACTCATTATTTCATCACCCCTCCCACACCCCATTCTTACTCACTTGTTCCTTTCCCGTAAACACTATCTGAGTTGATGGCCCATAGCATATCCAGGCATCTAAGCCAGATCCCCAGAGTCATCCCTCAGGGACCCAGCCCTCCTCTGCCCTCTTCATTTAGCTATGGCTACATTCTGTTGACACTGCATTTACATCTTTCAAGCTATCCCTGCCTCTGTTCCTTCCCACCAAGTGACCAATTTGTGACTTGTATTTTGATATATCTGCCCACTCAGGCTTTCTTGCCTCGTCTCTCCTCTTCCCTCATCCTTCCTATGCCTCTCCCACGCTGAATACACTGCCACTCCTGAAACAAGCTTTCCTCTTCATGCTTCTGGGCCTTTGCATCTGTGATGTGCCAGCTTGCACCAGCTTCTCCTCTAGCTACAACCTCCTTAGCAAGTGTGTATTCACCCCACACCCAGCTCCCAGAGCACTGTGTCTAGGAGGCGGCCCAGAGTTCTTAGGTCTGGTGTGTCCTCCTTCCTGGACACTGACCCACTTTGAACATGGCTGTATCACAGCCCTCTGTTCCAGGCATGGTTATCCTCTCATTTCCTTGACTCCATGGCCTGCAGAGGGAACGTATCCTGTGTGGTAGCTCTGACTTATTTCTCCCTCTCTTTTTTTTTTGAGTTGGAGTTTCACTCTGTGGCCCAGGCTGGAGTGCAGTGACATGCTCACAGCCACTGCAGCCTTAGTCTGCTGGACTCAGGTGATCCTTCCACCTCAGCCTTCCAAGTAGCTATAACTATAGGCGCATGCCACCATGCCTGGCTAATTTTTTGATTTACTGTAAAGATGATGTCTCGCCAAGTTTCCCAGGCTGGTCTCAAACCGTGGGCTCAGGCAATCTTCTCAACTCGGCCTGGACTCAAGCAATCTTCTCGTCTTCACCTCCCCAAGTACTGGGATTATAGGCATGAGCCATTGCACCCGGCTTCCTTTCTCTATGAAAGCAAAACACCACTCTCTCAGTCTTATGCTACTCTTTACTGTCTGACATAGCTCTTCCCTTCTGGGCTGGCATTTCCACTTTCCTATCCCTTAGTATTCTAATGTGACAAGATGGTTCTGACCCACCAGTTCAGTGGAGACAGTGCCTTCCTGTAACCAAAACCCCCTGGACATTCTGCTGCCCTTTGGTTCCATGGTCATCCTGCGGCATTAGAGAATTCACTCATGATGTATGTAGTGCTGATCACACTCCCTCCTTAAAGTTTTCTCTCTTGAAGTTCCTGCCACCATGTTCTCCTGACTTCCCCCTCCTCTCTCGGGCTATTTTCTGGCTGTGACATGTGCCTGCTCCCCTCTGCACACTGTGATGTTGGGGTCCTCAGGGTACCCTCCTTGGTGCTTTTCCCCCTTCTCAGTCCAACACTCAAGTAACTTCACTCAGCTCCTGGCTTCTCCTGACTCCCAAGTCCCACATATTTAACTTTTTTTTTTTAAGAGACTGGTTCTCACTGTGTTGTTTTATTTAACTTTTTATTCAGTTTTCTTATACAGTAGCCCCACACATACCTTAAATTTAGTCCATCTAAAACTTTTTTTTTTTTGAGTCAGAGTCTTACTCTATCATCCAGTACAGTGGCGTGATCACAGCTCACTGCAGCCTCGACCTTCCAGGCTCAGGCGATCCTTCCACTTCAGCATCCTGAGTAGCTGGGACTATAGCTGCACACCACCATGCCTGGCTAATTTTTTGTAGAGTCAAGGTCTTGCTATGTTGCCCAGGATTGTCTCGAATTCCTGGGCTCAAGCAATCCATCTGCCTCAGCCTCCCAAAATGTTGGGATTATAGGCGTGAGCCACTGTGCCCAGCTGTGTCTTTCTAAAACAAACTTCCCTGTCCCTCCTGCTAAGTTTCTTATCTTGGTAAATTATATCCCTGGATATACTATTTCTCCCCCGAAATAATATTTTAATTATTATTTATTGAGTACCTGCCATGAACTAAGTCTTTCACTGTATACTATCCCTGTAAAGTAACTATTACTCAGCCTATTTCTCATATGAGGAAGCCAGGGCTCAAAACAGTGAGAAAACCTGCCAGGGTGGCGTGGCGGGGCTCTGCAGTCCTGCTGTGCCTTCCACGCTGCATCCTCTAGCCACTCTGCTCCTCTCCTTGGCTCTGTGTGGAACCTCCGTGCCCTCTCCCTTCTTTTTGCCAGGCTCTGGATTGGCTCTTATCATCATCGGTCCCCACTTAGACTGATTGAGTGCCTCCCCGACTAGTCCTGGTCCTTACCTTCTTTCAATCTGCTTTCCACACTGCCCTGATAGCAGTTTGGTAAGACGTGAATCTCATCTTTCAAAGTAAGATAATATTTTCAAGGACTCCCCACAACTTCCTGGATAAAGTTCAAGCTCCTTGGCTCTGCTCACCAAGTGAGTGACCCAGGACTCCACCTCTCCAGGTCACCTCCTCCACTTCTGCCTGCCCATCCCCACACATGCAACCCCCTGAGAACACTTGGCAGGCTTCTGCCTTCTTACTGGTGCACCTGCCCTTGCCTTCTTTCTGGCTTACTGACTTGTGTTCCCCCAGACTTAGCCTGAGCACTGGGTCTCCTAGAAAGCTCCCACCGTGGCCACTCTCTTCCCATCACCTGTTTGAGCTTACCAAGCCATTCTGTTGCTGATGGACAGTTGGTTTATTCCCAGTGTTGCTATGAACATCCTTGTACCTGTCTCCCAGGGCACAGAAGCAACATCATCTCTCTAGTGTATAAGCCCATAAGTGAAATTGTTGAGGGCAGATAAAACCACTGTACAAGTGACAAATTGTTTTCTTTTTTTTTTTTTTTTTTTGATTTGGAGAAAAAAGATTTTCCCCCCCAAAGTTTGCATGGGCCCCACCCGCCCACCGTGACCACCACAGGA
>CAUYQG010265625.1:0-20414 GCA_963574415.1 Tarsius wallacei
CCACTACAGTCTAGATGGTCAGGTCCAAGGGGGAAAATGTACCTTTTTTTTTTTTTTTGAGTTGGAGTCTCACTCTGTCACCCAGACTGGAGTGCAGTGGCCGCTCCCGGCCACCGCAGCCTCGACCTGCTGGGCTCCAGCGATCTTCCCGCCTCAGCCTTCCAAGTAGCCACCTCAGCCTTCCAAGTAGCCAGAACTACAGGTGCATGCTACCACGCCCGGCTAATTTTTTATTTATTGCAGAGATGAGACCTCGCTAAGTTGCCCAGGCGGGTCTCGAATCCACTCACCTCAGCCTCCCAAAGTGCTGGGATTACAGGCTAAGCCACCAAGCCCGGCCGGCAACATACTTTTATATATCAGCCCTTTACCACCACTGATCTCCTGAACTGGAAAAACCATACCCCCTTGTTCAGTGAGAAACCTCAGGCTATGATTGATCTAACACAATCCATCATCCAGACCCACAAGCCCTCTTGGACTGATTGCGGCCAGCTTCTCCTGACTCTTGTTTAACACTGAAGAACATTGCCATGTTATTCAGGCCACTTTAAAATAGTTAGAGGAGTACACCCCTGCAGGGACAGTGAATGCTCAGACCTATGTCCCCAAGGAGGACTCTCAGTGGGACCCTAACAACGGCCGGGAATTTTAAATGCTTGAGCATTACCAAGACGCTCTTTTAGGTGGTATGAAGGAAGGAGGGAAGAAGGCTATGAATGTGAGCAAAACCTCAGAGGTGCTCCAGGGACCTGAGGAGAGCCCAAGTCAATTCTATGAGAGGCTATGCGAAGCGTTTCACCTGTGCACCCCCTTTGACTCAGAAGCAGCCAAAAATCAGTGAGTGGTTAATGCAGCTTTTGTCAGTCAGGCTCAGGGAGACATCCTACGCAAACTACAGAAATTAGAGAGTTTTGCTGGGATGAATGGTAGTCAACTATTAGAGGTTGCAGCGAAGGTATTCATCAACCAAGACCAAGAGGCCCAACGAGAAGCAGACTGAAAAATGAAGAAAAAGTAGCTCTGCTTGCTGCTGCCATGGTGAAACAGTCAGTACCCTCCCAGAAAGCAGCCCTGCCAGGCTGGGACCAGGTGCAGAGAAGGAGCCAACAAGAAGAACCCCCTTGCCCAGAGATGAGGTTGGGGTGGAACCAATATGTGTGCTATTTCCAAGAAGGTCTTTGGAAAAATGAGTGTCCAGTGTCCAGAGAATTATCATTCTACTCTCAGCAGAAGAGGGAGAAGCCAGGTGGTCCAAGGACAGTACCAGCCCATGCCCCAAGCATATGAGGCCCCTGAGAATGATTTTGTTGGCCTAGCTGCCGTGGAAAACTATGGGGAAGACTAGGACAGACCGGGTTTCATATTGTTAGGCCCCCAGGAGCCTATGGTCTGAATGACTGTGGGGGGCTGGCCCCTTGACTTCATGGTAGATACTGGGGCGGGGCATTCTGTGGTGACTCAACCTGTGGGACCCCTCTCACAGAGATAGTCCATTGTTGTGGGGGCCACTGGGGGCCGGGCTGTTGCCCCTTTTTACAGCCCCAACAATGCAATCTAGGTGGCCATGAGATTACTCATGAATTCCTATGTCTCCCTGACTGTCCTGTGGGTCAGGACCTTTTTGGAAAGCTACAAACCCAGATAACTTTGAACTCCCATGGCTAAGCAGCTTTGACCCTAGGGAGACCCAAAGCAAAAATTGTGACTCTCGTGGCCCACCAAGGAGAAGAGTGGCATCTCTGTAGTCTCATAGAAAAGACACAGCAAGGACCTGAGCTTCCCTTCAAGGTGCCCAGGGTATGGGTTGAAGACAGTCCTCCTGGATTAGCATAACCCCAATAGTAGTAGAACTAAAACTGGAGGCTGGACCCACCCACCAGAAACAGTATTTTATCCCTCGCAAGGCACAGATTGGGATCCAGAAACATCTGGAAAGACTTCTAAAGTAGAAACCTTCACCTCTGCCACTCGTCTTGGAACATGCCTCTCCTGCCAATTCAGAAACCGGGAACAGATGACTACTGGCCAGTTCAGGACCTATGAGCAGTAAACCGGGCCACTGTTATCTTACACCCAGTTGTCCCCAACCCCTACACCCTCCTGGGTCTCATCACCACTGAGGCTACCTTCTTTACATGTTTGGACCTCAAGGAATGCATTCTTTTGTATCTGCTTGGCCCCCCAGTGTCAACCAATTTTCACTTTCCAATGGGAGAATCCCGAAAATGGCGACAAAGGCCAATTGACTTGCCTCAAGGGTTCAAAAATTCCCTGACCATTTTCAGCACGGCATTAGCCTCTGATTTAAAAGCCTACTCGGTGGGCCAACATGGCTGTACGCTACTTCAAATGTGAATGATCTACTGTGGCCAGGCAGACAGACACTGGAGGCCTGTATAGAAGGGACACGAAACTCCTCACCCTCCTATGGGAGGCCAGTTGCAAGGTTTCAAGGAAAAAGACCCAAATCTGTCAAAAAAAGATCAAATATCTCGGTTTCCATGTATCCCAGGGACAGCACCTACTCAGCCTGGAAAGAAAACAGGCTGTCTGCTCGATTCTGTTTCTGTCCACCCAATGCCAGGTTTGAGAGTTCCTCAGAGCCGCAGGTTTCTGTAGAATCTGGATATCTAGCTTCTCTATCTTGACAAAACCCCCCCCCCCTTTTTTTTTTTTTTTTTGAGTTGGCGTCCCACTCGATCGCCCAGACTGGAGTGCAGTGGCCATTCCCGGCCACTGCAGCCTCGACCTGCTGGGCTCTGGCGATCCTTCCGCCTCAGCCTTCCAAGTAGCCGGAATTACAGGCATGCGCTACCATGCCCAGCTAATTTTTTTGATTTATTGTAGAGGTGAGGTTTCACCTGCCCAGGCGGGTCTCGAACCCGCGGGCTCAGGCAATCCACTCACCTCAGCCTCCCAAGGCGCGGGATTACAGGCTGAGCCACCGGGCCCGGCTCAAAACCCCTTTTTGAGGACACAAAAGGGGGAGAACAGGAACCTCTGTTAATGGGAACAAACACAACAGAAGACCTTTGAAGAGATTAAGTGAGCCCTCACTTTAGACTCCCAGACATGTCTAAACCCTTCTTCCTGTACATGCATGAGTGTACTGGTGTTACAGTGGGAATCCTGACCCAAATGTTGGAATCATGGCATCGCCCAGTAGCATACCTCTCCAAACAACTTGACTTCGTTGCCTGAGGCTGGACACCCTGCCTATGAGCACTTGCCTCCACGGTCCTCCTAGTGGCCGAAGCTGACAAATTACCACACTTGGTGCTGACCTTAATGGAGTATTTGGGACAATACTGGCTAACTAATGTGCAAATGGTCAAATATCAGGGAATGCTATGTGAAAGTCTGTGCATTCATCTAGAAGTGGTGTGGACCCTCAACCCTGCAGCCCTGCTGCCTGTCGGGCCAGGTCAGCCCTATCATGACTGCATTGAAATCATAGACAAAGTATTTCCCAACTGATTGGACTTAACAGACCACCCTCTCAAGGACCCTGATGTTGAGTATTTCACCGATGGTAGCAGTTTCATGAGAGAGGGTGAATGCCTTGCTGGGTTCTCTGTGGTAACCCTGAATTCCACTATTGAGGTGAAATCTCTGCCAAAAGGGACTTCAACACAAAAGGCAGAACTCATCGCGCTAACCTGAGCCCTCCAACTGGCAGCAGGGATAAATGTCAATATATGCACAATTCTGAATATGCCTTCACTACCCTCCACACACACGGGGCTTTACATAAAGAAAAGGGCCTAATCAATTCAGGAGGAAAAGACATAAAATATGGTAAAGAAATCTCCAAACTCTTAGATGCTGTGTGGGCCTCTATGAAGGTGGCAGTTATGCATCGTCAGGGACATCAAAAGGGAGACGCCATGGTTGCTCAAGGGAACCGTAGAGCAGACCAAGAAGCAAAGCTCACAGCCTCCCAGGAGACAACAGAACCAACAGTACCACTGCACTGTTCCCCAGCCTATTGGCAGGATGGGACCCTAATTACTCACAGTACAAGCACTCTTGGTTCAACACTGAAGATGGAAACTACCGCCAGGGCAGATAGTGAAAGTTTACGAATGGGCGAGTTGCAATTCCTGAGACCTTGGCCCCAACCTTTGTCAAGCAGTTCCACCAGGGAATTCACACTGGCTGAACGGCTCTCAAAACTACATTGGGCTGACATTTCTACATTCCTCAGCTTTCCAGCATAGCTCTTTCAGTATGTGTGCCCAAAATAACCCGCGCCAGGGGCCTAAGGTCTCCCCTGGAATACAGAGTATTGGAGGGGTCCCATTTGAGAATATAGTTGTAGACTTCACTGAGCTTTCCCAAGTCCAAGTCTGCAAATATCTGTTAGTCTTTGTATGCACTTTCTCAAGCTGGGTAGAGGTCTTCCCTACCTGCACAGAGAAGGCACATGAAGTGGCCCGACTTCTAAACAAAATCCTGCCTCAACTTGGGATCCCAATCACCATAGGATTGGATAATGGGTCAGCATTCATGGCTGAGATAATATAATTTGTGGTAAGGGAGTTGAGAATAACATGGAAATTACACACTGCATTCCATTCCCAGAGCTTCAGAAAGGT
This sequence comes from Tarsius wallacei, assembly GCA_963574415.1. Classification (NCBI taxonomy): domain Eukaryota; kingdom Metazoa; phylum Chordata; class Mammalia; order Primates; family Tarsiidae; genus Tarsius; species Tarsius wallacei. The sequence continues at coordinate 4,602 of CAUYQG010265625.1, forward strand.
AGAACGGATGAATCGAACTCTAAAATTACAGCTAAGTAAACTGTATGGAGACCTACCTATGTTGGGACCAGCTGTTGCTAGTTGCTTTACTAAGAATCAGGTCTAGCCCTACTAGACAAAGAGGGTTCTCCCCTTTTGATATCTTTACAGATGCCCTCTCCCCATTATCAGGGTGTACAAGGGGATCTAAAAGAAGTAGATAAGCATATCCTGAGACAGCAAATGCAGGCCTTTTTTCAACCTTAACTGCTATATGCCAATGGGTTAGGGAGTGGTTACCTGCAAGCTTAACCGCAGACACCCACCCCTTTAAACTAGAGATGCTGTATGGGTAAAAGAATGGAATGTCCAACCCCTAAAGCCCCTTTGGAGAGGTCTGTTCACTGTCATTTTATCCACCCCTACTGGAGTAAAAGTAGCTGAGGTGGCCCCCTGAATTCACCATAGCAGAGTGAAACCGGCCTCTCAAGACTGGGAATGTACTTCTGATCCATCAACATCGGGAAAGCTGACCATCTGGAGGAAACAAGTTGCAACCCTAGAACCCTAGAGAACTACAGCCCTGCTTTTGTCACTCTGGAAGTTGACTAATCTATGCACAGCAGAAGCTTGAGGAATCGGCCATCCAATGGGATAAATAGACTGTTTTTTTTTTTTACTGTAGTGTACAGTTACCTCTCATCCCTATCTATTGCTGTAATTATCGCCTCAGTCTTTGCCATAGGGTTAGCGGAAGTTGCAGGAACTGACTGGAAATGTGGAGAAAAGGTTCTACTAACACTCCTTTTCCTCCTGTGGGTAGGATGCTTTATTACTATTGGTTGCTTCTAATCTGGGCTCCTTTCATTCCCTGTCTTATGATCCATGTATTCACATAACTCGATCGGGCCAGAAAGTTACTTGGACCTTCCTTTGCCACACCCATTTCTCTTGCCAGGGAGAAATCTCAGGGATCTGCCAGCATAAGACAGCCTATTCTATCTGTCAACAAGAGAGTCAGTACACTTGTTTTGATCCGCAATACTCCCCCAGCGAAGATTGGTTGGAAGTCCCAACCAAGAGGGGGGGTCCTTGATCATCTGTACTCATATCACCAAATCCAGTAGACCAATATCAATACTTTTTGATGTGTGTGCAATTATAGGTTCTGGCCTGGAGGCATTGGTCGTACGAAAAAAGCATGCACTCATCATGGAGGGCCTGAGGACCTTTGATGTCCCATGTGGAGGTCTAGATTAAGAGCAGGAATACCAGCTTAATGACAAATACATGTGTGAGGAAAGTGGCTTATGTGCCTATGCACCTGACTTTTACTGCCCCAGCTGGAGCTGTGTCTCATGGGCCATCTGGGAAAAAGGAGACACAACAGCACTTCTGCAAAGGGCAACTGCTACTTCAGATTGTCAGCTAGGGGCCTGTAACCCTGTTAATTTTACCATTCTTAACCTGCAGGACCTCAAATGGCAACTGGGCCGCTGAATCAGCATTCAGATCTATGGGCCGGGCAGAGACCCAGGAACTAGGCTACATTTCAAAAGAATTACTACCACCCATTTAGCTACATCCTATTGGGTCTTCCACTCCTTCTGTGAAGAAATAAAAAGTAGCCCTTCTCCCATCTCATCCACAATAAGAAACTGGTTCTTAGCCCTGGCAGAAACTATTGCCCAAACCTTAAAAGTCTTCTTGCTATGTATGTGGAGGAACTAGCATGGGGGATCAATGGCCTTGGGAAGCTAGGGAACTGAATCACCACAAACCCTATAATGAAGCAGGGTACCCTAGTCCTGCCACTGGGGTTTGGCTCCTTAAGACCTCAATTATAGGGAAAAATTGCATTGCCCAATGGGGAAAAAAATTAACACTTCTGTTGGAAGTCTGACATGCCTGCGCCAAAGATTCTGTAAGACAGTAGCCCAGAAAACCCAGTGGTGGGGATCTACAAACCACTCTGAACTAAACTCTCACCGTTTGTCTAGCTTCCCTCACCTCTGTCAGACCTGGGACTATGTCGACGCAGACATTGAGTGGTGGACCCCAAGTGGATTGTACTGGATATGTGGGAAGATAGCCTATACCGTACTTCCCCCAAGCTGGTCAGGATCCTGTGTTTTAGGGTCTATCTTTCCATTCTTCCTGCTCCAGCTTGCCAGAGGGGAACCTTTAGGAATCCAAGTATACAAGGACTGGAAAACCCAAAGAAAACAGCATGCCTTACAGATTGACAACAGAAAGGTGATGAATGGCCCCCTGAGCGTATCATTCAATACTGTGGCCCAGACACTTGGGCAGAGGATGGGTCCTGGGGCTAACAGACTCCCATTTACATGCTAAATCACATCATTTGATTACAGGCGGTTTTTGAAATTATAACTGATGAAACTGCAAAAGCCCTTAACATACTAGCCAAACAGCAAACCAAGATGCGCAATGCTATCTCTCAGAACTGCTTAGCTTTAGATTACTTGCTTGCTTCTGAAGGAGGAGTTTGTGGAAAGTTTCACTTAAGCAACTGCTCTGCTTACAAATAGATGATGAGGGAAAGGTTGTAGAAGAAATCACCAGCCGAATGTGAAAGATTGCTCATGTCCCATTCCAGACCTGTAGAGGCTAGAACCCTAGGGAATTGTTTGGGAGATGGTTCTCAACTTTTGGGGTATTCAAAACCCTCATAGGTGTTATACTTATGATTTTAGGAATTTGTCTAATCCTGCCTTTGGCGTCCCTCAGTGAGGTCTGCCTCCAGCCTCATTGAGGCCATGGTTGAAAGGAAAACGGCAGCACATGTAATGATGTTATGGAAGTACCAACCCCTAAACCAAGGTGATGCTCTTTGACCCTAGAAGGACCCAGGCATCAAAGGGGGGAATGTGTTAAGGGCCTTTCCTGAACAAAGAGGAAGTAACGTGGCATAGTTTATGCCTAAGTGTGCATGTGTCACCCTGTTACGACCCCATGCCATAAAATACCCAGTCAAAATGTACATTGCCATATAAGGGAGACAAGGAGTGTAGAATGTAAAAAGAAGTTAGTAAAAAGTATATAAGGCAACACCCCACTGCATTCGGGGCTCAGCCCTTGAATGTGAATCCACTGAGCCAGTGCTGGCACAAATAAATGCTGCTTCCTGGCAAAGAAGCCTCAGTGTCCCGTCTCTCTGTAAAGGGTCCTGCCACAAGTGAGACTCCAACCCCCAGCCCCCCCAAAAAAGTTTGGGATTACTGGACTTTCTGGAAAATGGAAATTTCTGTTAAGCAGGTAGCCCCAAAAGATGAGTGTAAACTGCTTAAATTTTTTATGGATCTCTGAAGTGTGCATGAGCTGGGGGGACTTCATAAAGCCTGACAGGAAGCAACAGCTGGGATGCTGACAGAACTGAGCAGAGATTTCAGCTGCTCCTCATCACAGGAAAGAGGGTTTAGAGTTTGAATTTAGTCAAGCTAAATGACTGCCAAAACGAAACTCAACATTGTCAAGAGTAAGATAACAGAATCTAGAGTATCTGTGTCATATCTTCTTCTATATCCAACATACAATAAAGTACTACCAGACATGCAAAGAAATGAGAAAATGTGACCTATCATTGAGAGGAAAAAAATAGTCAACTGAAAGATGACACATATTCTTAAATTACCGAACACTTTAGAGGACTTGTAAATAATCAAGGACTTCAAGGAAAAAGTGATTATAATGAAAGAATACCTGGGAAGTCTCAGAAGATAAAACTAATTAAAGAAATTAGTTGTGAAGTTAAAAAGCCAATGGAAATTATATATTTAAAAGTATAATATATCTGGAATGAAAATATTCTCTGTTTAGTCTACCTGGCAGAAGAAACAGTAAGTGAACTTGAAAATAGTCATAGAAATGTTCTAAACAAAGGAATAAAGGAAAAGAGACACTCTCCATGACTTAATGAAGAAACGATACTGCAATATCAAGTGATCAACATGGGACCATTTATGGCAGGGGTTCCCAACCCCCTGGGAGTTCATGGCCTGTTAGAAACGGTACATAGCAGGAGGTGAGCATGGGTGAGTGGAGCTCTGTCTCTTGTCAGATTAGCTGCATCACTAGATTCTCGTAGGAGTGTGTGCCCTATTGTGAACTGTGCACGCGAGGGATCTAGGCTGCACGCTCCTTATGACAATCTAACACCTGATGCTCCCTGACCCCCCACCCCCTCCCGCTGCGGGTCCCCTTCCCCGTGGAAAAATTGTCTTTCACAAAACTGAAAATTAAGATTTTCCAATTTTGCTGAAAACAATATAAGTTCAAGAAGCTTAGTAAACTCCAACAAAGTGAAAAATAAATGTGTGTTTGCACACACAGGTACACATATACTATAGTCAAAAGGATGAAAACTAAAAATGAAGAGAAAATTCTGAAAATTGATACCATAGAAAATTGATACCTTATATGTAGAGGAAACTATTCAAATGAAAGCTAACTACTCATTAGAAATATTGAAAGTCAGAAGACACTGAAGTAATATTTTTAAACTTCTAAAAGAAAATAAAACCTGTTAACTGGAATTCTACATGAAATGAAGGTGAAATAAAGATACCAGATAAACAAAAACTGAGTGATTATGTCTCTGGCAGATATACCTAGAAGAATTGCTAAAGGGAATTCCTTGGGCTGAAAGTAAATGACACCAGATGCAAATTTATATCCGTAAGAAGTAACAAAGATTGTTGGGAATGGCAGAAATGGCTTACGTACTATAAGAAGCTACAATGAGTTCCCAACTTAAGATAGTTTGACTTCACAATGATGGGAAAGCAATATGCATTCAGAAGAAATCATACTTCAAGTATGCATGTAACCATTTTTTTCACTTTCAATACAGTATTTAATAGCTTACATGAACTATTCAACACTTTGTTATAAAATAGGCTTTGTGTTAGATGATTTGCCCAACTGTAGGCTAAGGTAAGTGTTCTGAGCATGTTTATGTAGGGTGGCTGAAACTGTAATGCAGATTGGGTATAGCAAATACATTTCAACTAATGATATTTTCAAATTATAGTGGGTTTGTTGGGTTGTAACTCCATCGTAAGTCAAGGAGCATCTATATATTTTTTGTTTGTGACTTTTTGAAAAGACAAATGTTTAAAGCAGAAATTATAACACTAATTTTGGGTTTATGACATATGTAGACGTAATATGTATGATGCTAATAGCACAAAAGACAGGGAGTTAACTATAATGTTGTAAGATTCTTATGTTTTACCTGAAGTAGTATTGTATTAACTCTGAAAAGACTATGGTTAAATTTTAAAAAGCTTATTGTAATCCCCAGAGTAACCTCTGAAAAATATTAGAAGGCATACCTAAAAAGCAAAGATAAATTGAAATAATAAATTAGAAAATATTCAGTTAATATTCAAAAGAGAAGAACAAAGGAACAAAAAGACAGATGGGACAAATGGAAAATAAGTAGCAAAAAGGTAGACCCAACTATGATTACATTGTCTAAGTGCAGTAAACATTTCAATGAAAAGGTAGAGAACATTATCAGCCTAGATTTTTTAAAAAAACAAGTCCTAACTCTTTACTTGAAAGTTAAAAAAAATGGGAAAGGATACAATAGCCTAAGGAGAGAAAACAATGATTAGTAAACAAAATGAAAGAGTGGATAGCACTTAGATCAAAGAGAATATAAACGATCAATATGAAAGAGCAGATATCACTATAGATACTGTTATGTATTAAAGGAGATATTATTATTATTTATTTACTTATTTGTATTTTTGAGTCAGAATCTCACTCTGTTGCCCAGGCTGGAGTGCAGTGGCACACTCATAGCCATTGCAGCATTGACCTGCTGGGCTCAGGTGATGCTTCCACTTCAGCTTTCCAAGGAGCTGGAACCACAAGCATGTGCTACCACGCCTGGCTTATTTTTTGTTTTATCGTAGAGATGAGGTCTCGCCAAGGGCCCAGGCTGGTCTTGAATCCCTGAGCTCAGCCAATCCTCTCGCCTCCCAAAGTGCTGGGATTACAGGCTTGAGCCACTGTGCCCTGCAGGAGATAATATTAAAGGCTTTATGCTGGTAAGCTTGACAACTTATATGAAATGAACAAATTCTTTGAAAAATACAACTTAGCACAAAGGCATACATGATGCAATCGAAAACCAGTGTAACCCTATAACTATTAAGGAAATATAATTTGTTACCAAGACCTTTCCTACAAAGGCCCAGATGATTTCACCGGTTAATTCTATGGTACATTTAAAGAAGAAATACTAATCTTACATTAACAGTTTCAGATGATAAGGGAGGGAATATATCCCAACTCATTTAATTCTCACAGCATTGATACCATCCTAACTCTAATAACAAAATATGATAGAAGAACATTTGGCTGGAACCGCCGTTTCCCAAAATGACAAACACAAAGGGAAAAAGGAAAGTTTCTTGATATATGTTCTCTAGGCCTTTTAAAAAACATTTATATACATATGTATTTTTTTCAGGAGTTATTTGGCCACATACGTGCAAATTCACAAGAAAGGTGATATTGTAGACATCAAGGAAATTGGTCCTGTTCAAAAAGGAGTGCCCCATAAGTGTTACCGTGGCAAAACTGGAAGAATCTGCAGTGGTACCCAGCATGCTCTTGGCATTGTTGTAAACAAACAAGGGCAAGATTTGTGCCAAGAGAACTAAAGTGCATATTGAGCAAATTAGTCACTCTAAAAGCTGACAAAGCTTCCTGAAATGTGTGAAGGAGAGTGACCAAAAAAAGAAGAAGCCAAAAGAAGGGTACCTGGCCTCAACTAAAGTGCCAGCCTGCTCTACCCAGAGAAGCATCCTTTGTAAGAACTGCTGGGACCTATTCCCTGTGAATTCATGACATAACAGATGTGAAGAAAATAGAGGACTTCGGGACTGTAATAATGTTTCTATTTATTGGATAAAAATGTCCCCTCCCCCAAATAAATATTTAAAGCAAAAAAAAAAAAAAAAAAGGTAAGAAAACTAATCCAGTAATATATAAAAGGTACAATACAGCATGCCTAAGTGGGATTTATTCCAGGAATGCAAGTTGATTTAATATTTGGAATCATTTGTATATTTTAAAAATAGAATAAAAGAAATCACCGTAATAGTTGTACAAAGGACACTTCCATTCATGATAAAATAATAACTCTCAGCCAACTAGGAATAGAAGGGAACTTGTCATTTCTATGACAAGTTATCATATTATTCTACAAGATAATATGATATTTAGTGTTGAACACTTCTCTGAGATTAGGAACAAGGCAAGAATGTGCTCTTGTTCTATTCAGCAAAGCACAAAATCAAAATAAAACACAAATGTTAAAAAGGAAAAAGTAAATGGTTTGCCAATGATGTCACGTATGTAAAAAATTCTAAGAACTCTATAAAACAATTATTAGAACTATTTCGCAAGGATGCAGGACACAAGGTCAGCATATAAAGATCAACTATATTTCTATATTCTAGCAATAAACAACTAGAAATTGGAGTTTAAGATTTTTCCATTTATAATTATACAAAATACATAAGCATTTTAATGTAATAAATATATTCATGCAAATACATTCCATATAAGACATACAAGACTGCTGTAGTGAAAAATGACAAAAATGTTACTTAGAGAAATTAAAAATGAAGATTAATAGAGGTATGTTTATGGATTGGAAGACTTAATATTGTTAAAATGTTCTCCAGTGGCTCTTCAGAGTCGATGTAATCCTTGTCATAATCCCAGCAAACATTTTATGGGAAGTAACTGATTTCAAGATTTGTCTGAAAAGGAAAACAACTAATATGAGCCAAAAAATTTTGAAAAAGAAGAATTAAGTTGGAGTATGCATACCAACTAGACTTAATAAAGTGGTGGTAATGAAATCAATGTAGTTTGGGCATAAGGGCAAATAGATAAGCAGAATAGAATAGAACATCCAGAAACCCACAAAGGTGCCAAAGTAGTTCTGTGCGGAAAAGAAAAGCTGGCACACCATATGGAAAAACAAACGAAACCCAAACACCTTGATCTCTACCTTATACTGTATACAAAAAGTAATCTGAGATCTATTTTAGTCTTAAATGTAAAAGGTAAAGTTTCTGGAGGGAAATATATGAGAATATTTTTACAATCTGGTGTAAATAAAATTTCAGACAGACACAGAAAGCAATAACCATAAAAAAGATAAATTATACTTCATCTAACTTTTAAATTTTTGCTCATGAAAAGATACCATTAAGAAAATGAATTTTTAATTAAAGTTTAAAAATGGCCTTTAATCTCAAAAAAGGACATTGCTAGGAAAACGATAGAATTTGAATAAGGACTGTGGTACATTTTTTATTTTGATAATTGTGTTTATGTAAGAGGATGTTCTTAGAAAATCATGGAAATATTTACAGATAAGGATGTGCCATGTCTTCAACTTATTCTAAGTGGTTCATAAAAAGTATTATGCATGTGTAATAAATATATGTGTGTGTGTGTGTTTGAAGAGAGGATGATAAAACAAATGGGACAAAATGGAAGGAAGTAGTAAATTTGGGTAGAGGATAACAAGAATTGTTACTCTTGAAACTTTTTTAAAGTTTAAAATTATATAAAAATTAAAAGTTACCCCCAAATTTACTTATTTATGTTTTTAATTAATATATGGTTTAACGGTAGGTTAGGCACAACTGAAGATAGATCTGAAGAAATTGCCCAAAAGGCAGCATAAGAACAATAATATGAAAAAGGAGTTTAGAGGTGTGGAAGATATACCAAGAAAATCTAAAATTACTTCTTAATCACGTCTTTGAAAGGAAGAATGGAGGAGAGGCAATATTTGAAGAGATTATGGCTTAGATTTTTTTTTCCAGAACTGTTAAGACACAAATCAACATAAGGGACTACCTTAGAGATAAGACTGTGTTCAAATGACATCGTTTGTATTTAAACTAACTTAAATAATGGAAATATCTTCTTTTAAAACAAGTTTTTTCTAGGAATTTAAGACCAAAGTATTTAAGTCCACAAAATAGGAAATTGAAGGACCTAAATATATTCTTGAATTTGAGATTGATGTTTTAAGCTAAAAAATAAATGCAATCAATTACACAAATAATTGATTTATATAACACCCCGATGCCAGTCACTGTATCAGGCTTTGGGGATTTAAATGTGAACAGATGCAGTACAATCTAGGAGTTTTAAATTTAATAGAAGAAATGCTTAACAAGCATTTTTAGAAATCATAACCTACCAGTTAATAGACAAGGTGCTAGTGATATAAAGTGTTTTAACCTAAGGGGGAAAGACAAATAGATTATTTCAACATAAGTTCAGTGAGAGGGTCATGCACATGTGCTGTTGAGTAGAGTTGAAGGAGTCTTAGTGCAAGCTGGACAGTGTTGGGGAAACTTTTTAGAGATGATTCTGTTGGTGTCTCAAAGGTAGAGTAGATGTCAATGTTAGCTTATTATTTTTATGCTGTGAAATATAATTTATACAGAAAAGTGCATAAAACATCACCCACCTGCCATTTTAATTGTGATAGACCTATTTGGGTCCTTTCAATAGGGACTCTTAAAGGATATACTTATGTCCTTTTATATGTATGTATGAGCTATGTGTATATAATACATATATGTAGGCATATGCCTTCAACACCTAATGCCATACTATTTTCATAGCTGCTACACTGTTTCACATTTCCACTAGCAGTATACAAGCATTCTGGTTTTTCTACATCCTCATCAACACTTGACACTTGTTACTTTCTGTTTTATTTTCTTTTATAGTAGCCATCCTAATAGATGCGAAGTGATATCTTATTGTGGTTCTGATTTATATTTCCCTAATGATTAGGCATGTTGTGTATCTTTTAATGTGCCTGTTGGTCACTAGTATATCTTCTTTGTATACATCGAGAAATATACAGTCAAGTCCTTGGTGCACTTTTTGTGCCCATTTTTTAAAACCAAGATAGTAGCTAGCCACAGGAGCTGCTTGTAACTTTACAGGGCTACCAGAAAGATATTACTTTTAATTGTTAACTAATGCTGGTAGCAAATGCATCTATATTTTAGAAAAATATTTATTCTATATTTCTAATCACATATTACACATTCTTTCTTTATATGTTTTATCTTCTCTTTTCCTATTAACATCATCCTAGGCTGGGTGTGATGGCTTACACCTGTAATCCCAGAACTCTGGGAGGCCGAAGTGGAAGGATTGCTTGATCCCAGGAGTTTGCGACAAGCCTGGGCAACATAGCGAGACCTCATCTCTACAAAAAAAAAAATCAAAAAATTGGCCAGGCATGGTGGCACATGTAGTCCCTGCTACTTAGGAGGCTGTGGCAGAAGGATTGCCTGAGCCCAGAAATTTGAGGCTACGGTGAGCCGTGATTGTGCCACTGCACTCTAGCCTGGGCAACAGAGTGAGATCCCGGACTCAAAAAAAAAAAAAAAAAATCATCATCCTAATCTCAATTTAGGATCATCACATGCTTGTATTACAGCTGTTCCTGGGTAAAAGGGTGCCTTGTGTATAGTAGGTGCTTAATTTAATGAAAGACAACTTTGCTGTGGCTCAGTTCTAATGGAATGTTAAGAATCAGTGATCATAAACTCGCTAGTTTGTTTGCTTTTCTTTACCTCTTTTTAAAAAATTTTCTCCCCCCTCAATTCAACAAAGGTGATTATGTACAGGACCTCAGATCTGAGTTTCTCTCTCTCAAGATGCAAGACAGTAGGTGAGCTGTACAAACTTTTCCCAATTGGCTGAACTAAGTGATTTCTTAGATTTCTTCTAGACTTTTTTTTTTTTGAGTTGGAGTCTCACTGTCACCCAGGCTGGAGTGCAGTGGCCGCTCCCGGCCACTGCAGCCTCGACCTGCTGGGCTCCGGGAATCCTTCCACTCAGCCTTCCAAGTAGCTGGAACTACAGGCACACGCTACCACACCTGGCTAATTTTTTAATTTATTGTAGAGATGAGGTCTTGCCAAGTTGCCCAGGCAGGTCTCGAACCTGTGGGCTCAGGCAATCCACTCACCTCGGCTTCCCAAAGTGCTGGGATTACAGGCTGAGCCACCGAGCCCAGCCAATTTCTTCTAGTCTTGTCTATTAAATCTCTTTAAGATTCTTGTAAATATTTAGGCTTTTGGTTATTAGATGCCTAAACTACTGAACACTATATTACCCTCAATAAATCATGTCGTAGATATTTACCAAACATAATTAAAGTGGGAGATGACAGTTTATTTTAACTCAGCTCACCTTCTTGTTTACTTTTTTTTTTTTTTTTTCAGTTGGAGTCTCACTCCGTCACCCAGGCTGGAGTGCAGTGGCATGCTCCTGGCCATCACAGCCTTGACCTGCTGGGCTTATTTTTCTTTCCTTTTTTTAAAAAAAAATTTCCTTGGATTTCTTAGATCAACGTAGGACCTAATCTGTAAATATTTTAAATCCAAAGATTTAGTCACTTTTTCTAGGAATTAACATAAAAAATAAAGCAATATTTTGAACAGTTAGTATGAAGGTAGGGTTTGTGTCCTTCTAAACGATAGTATTGCATTTTAATAGCACTTAAAAACAAAGGATAAAAAATGCTCTACAATATAAGTTTAGGTTTTTTTATTTATATTTTTTGAAGTGTTATAGGTACTGGAACATCTCACATACCCTAATAGGGCAATATACCAAAGCTAAATATGAATATTTTAAAACATTTGTCATTTTTATTTGTATGTACTTCTCGCTTCATTGGGAATTCACATTAAATTGATTTTAAGTGGATTTATAAAGGATAGAAGTAATTCTTTAAATCAGTTTGATCTCAAAAAATAATGTTGTGAAAGCCTAATGTAGACACGGAAGCAAAATAAAGTAAGCCCTTTTTAGCTAGATTAAATTTTTGTAGTTAATATTTACTGCTCAGTATTTCTTAGGTTGACCATTTCTTCTGGTTTTTCTTCTTTTTCCTATCTGTTCTTTGTAAATCAGTAGTTATTTATAAATAGTAATTTTCTAGGATCTATACAGAATTTGGGGGGGTTCTGCAATACAAACTTTATATGTAGTTCTTCCTTTGCTTTATGCTCTAATTCTCTAATATTTTAAATTACTTAATTTCTGTTTCTCAGGAATCAAGAAAGTACTTTTAAAGTTGCATTTGTCGCCAAGAAAACGAGTGTTAATTTATATTGACCTTTTTCTCCTTTGAGCATTTAGTCTGCATTCAATAAAATGTTGATGACTGCTCTTTAGAAGACAGCTGTATGAAATAAAGTATTATAAATATTCAGCTTTCCTTTCTAAGCATTGTCACCAACAGCTGGGCATCCAGTTTAGCAGAACAGATTTTGCACGGAGAGAGCCTGGCATATTCCTGAATCAGTTTAGTGAAGGAAACAAAAAATAGTTTCTTATGGATTGGGGACTTATAAAGACATAGAGCATCTGTTCCTCAGTTAAGTCATAGTCTGATTGCCCTGAATCATGTTTAAAGCTAGAATAATGAGCAAAACTTTTCACCTTGTTCATGCCTTCAACACCTAGTACGTTGTTTCTGCAAATAATATACTTTCAACATCTCCATTAAAAGTGTGTAAATTATTTTACCCTTATGTATGATTTTTTATTAGTGGTCTTTTAAAGCAGACAAGCAGTAATTTTTTTTACTAAGACTTTTTATAATATGACTAATATTTAAATTGCACAGTAGTCCATGCATGTAAAACTGCATCTACAAAAAAGTGATTTATTTAAATATTTAGTTATGATCCTATTTAGAAATGTGCTATTAGAAACAAGCCTGTCATCACAAATAACTGCTTTATTCACATGATATTCTGCTTTGGTAAATAATATAAAAACTGTTTGGCAGAAATCACTTAGAATCTTTGTTTATAGATCTTATCTTGGAATATTTGACTACTTTAAAATAAAGCATGTTCAATCTAAGATTTCTTTAAATTTTTGTTTTCAGTGTTAGAAGATCACTGAAATGGAATGATCTGTTAGGAGAAAATGTAAGTATTCACTTAAGAGTTCATGATTGTGTGATAAGATTGTGTTTTTTAATTTTTAACTATTGATTTTCCTTGATAAATATTAAAATTATCAAAGCAATGTGACCTAATTGTGATTGGCACACTGTCTTATGCATACAAAATATTTTTTGTAGACCTAATGTGTGGAAATTTCTCACCAGCTTGAGAAGCAAATTATTTAGAAACCTTAATGGAATAATTTAGTGGAAATTAGTTTACTATTTGTGGAGAAAAAATAGTCTGCCACTTAAATTTACAAGAAGCAATATGGAACAATGGCAGTACTTTTAATCTGTATACTGTGATCTGCCAAAATGAAATAAAAACATTAGCAGCATTTTTATAATAAAAATGTAATCACCTCCCTCAGCTGTGCTAACATGGATTAAACAACATAGTACTAACATTATAATTTCACCATTGCTATCACAGTAAGAATAAAATTGTACTGTTGCTATTACTTTTGTAAATCTTGTCATAGCACATTCCCAGTGCCAGCATATCATGACATACCCTGGTTCATTATCTTTTCATACCAAGTATGGCTCTAGATACAAACACTAATAATACTGAGATACTTATGACCTTAGTAATCTTAAATGCAAGTAAATTGGTGAGACAGTAAATTAAAACAAATAGCTAGTCAATAAATGGGCTCCTACAAAATCCCATATGAGAATGCTATTTCAAGAAATGGGTTTTATATGGAATCTCTCTTTGGAAGACTCACTTGGTATTTAACAAAACAGAAATTTACCATTTAAAAAACTTTCTACATGCTTTTTAAAAAAAGTTAAACAAAGGTGGCAAAATACTGCAATGACACTAAAAAAAATCATTAACGGTGTAATTAGCAATTTAGAGTACCATTATCCAACTTGTTCTGTGCAGAATGCAGCTGTGACTGTAATTCTGCATCTGTTTCTTTGGTCAGAATGGTATTTTGGTAGATGAGTAGTCCAGCTTGAAATGAAGTACTGTTCTTTCCTGCCCCAAAGCTGTTCTTTGGGAGATGGAGACATTATTTAAATGGAAAAGAAGGACCATTTCAGAATCTGCTGTCTTCATGAAGTAAATTGCTGTCATGGCAGGCTTTTCATCCATTTTTTCCCACTGACGAAGATGTGTCAAGCGGCCAGTGCCACAGCTGATAGCCTGCATTACAAAAATACATTGTTATGTTTGGCCTAGTTCTGTACCTGTAAATAAATTGACTTAACTCTATACCACATGGACTCCACCTGCTCAAAGCAGGGCTCTAGCATCCTAGCCTGGACCTTTAACTTCACCATTTTTCTTCTATTTCCTGACCTATTTCTGGTATTTTCCACTTTCCACTCTTCCCTCATTTGTTTGTAGTTCTCTATTTACATCGTAGATCTAACAGCATTTGTTCCATTCAGTTGTTAAGTTGAGGCTTCTCCACAGCGACATGTACCTCCACTCCAGTAGCAACTAAGCCCTGACACAGCCTGGCTCCTGTCATCTACCCACATGACCCATGGCCCCCTTGAGACTCCCTTAGCCCCTACAAAAGCAAATTGGACATTCGAAATATATACTTGTAATTCTAGGAGTACTTAATTGTTTGAAGCTCCAGAGGAACTAGTAGTAACTTTGTGTTCATTGGCCTTGCCATTTTGAAGTGGAAGGAAGAAGACTGGTGTCCGAGGAAAGGAGACATATCTTATGTACCAGTTGGTTGGCATGGAGTCTGTTCGTCCTAAGCTACTCTCAGAGATATTTGAAACTCCCATCTCCCAGTATCCTAATGCAACTACAGACCTTCATGGAGTTTAATGTTCCTTGATGCAATTTTCTTACAACTGTCCTGATGGAGGAAGCAGCAATGTGGTTTGTATTGCTGTGTCCTGCCTATAGTATACAGAATGTGTTCTGCAAGTAGCACTATTTGCTGAACCTTCAAATTTGCTGAGTCTTGAAAGAAGGTGGAGAAGGTTCCAACGTATAATCACTTATGGTATTTGGGCTTCTTAAGTTGTTGCCCTCCAAGCACTGTTTCTAGATGGGTTTTCAAGAATGAAGATGAGTTATTTATTCCAAGTTGTTGCCGACGGCAGTCCAGATGAATTGAATCTTTTTCAGAGAAGAAGTGGGAAAAGATGCCACAGGCGTGAGGAGAAGAACACGCATCCCACCAAGGCCAACTCAACAGGCAGGTTGCCAGAAGGAGTGGTGGTGCACGTTTTGGGGCAGGGTTTGCTCACTTGTATACAGATACCCAGTCAGGGTCACTCAATTACTGTTAGTAAGACACTTCTAAGTCTGATTATTTTCATGACCTAACTTTGGCTAATTCTAGAACATTTCTGTCACCCTAAAGGGAAACCCAGTGCCTATTAGCAGTTATTCTCAATTTCCTCCTCCCTCCATCTGCTGGAAACCATGAATTTACTTTCTGTCTCTATAGATTTGCCTATTCTGGGCATTTCATATAAAATGGAATCATACAAATGTAGGCCTTTTGTATCTGGCTTCTTTCAATTAGCATAACATTTTCAAGGTTCATCCATGTTGTAGCATATCAAAGACCTAAGTGTAAAATCTCAAAGTATAAGAACCTTAGAAAATGCAGGAAACACTTTTATGGAAATTGGAACTGGCAATCAATTCCTGACCAAAACCCCAAGTGCCCATGCCATAAGAGATAAGATAGACAAGTGAGACCTCAACAAACTGACAAGTTTCTGCAAAGTCAAAGAAACCATTGAGAGAGCAGGGAAACAGCCCATAGAATGGGAAAAAAATA
>CAUYQG010265627.1:0-76491 GCA_963574415.1 Tarsius wallacei
ATAAATAAAAAAAAAATTAGCCAGGCGTGGTAGCGCGCACCTGTAGTTCCAGCTACTTGGAAGGCTGAGGCGGAAGGATCGCCGGAGCCCAGCAGGTCGAGGCTGCGGTGGCCAGGAGCGTGCCACTGCACTCCAGTCTGGGAGACAGAGTGAGACTCCAACTCAAAAAAAAAAAAAAAAATACACACACACACACACACACACACACACATATATGCTGATGGTGTGGACTAGTGTGGAGGTAGAGGAGAGAAATGGATTGGAAGTAGAGTCAAGAGAATGAGATCACAGCTTAGCTGTTGAAGAGAAAGAAGAAAAAAATGAATGACTCATCATTTTTCCCCTCCAAAACTCACTGCTGGATTCTTGAATGCACAACTGGGCAGGTGAGAAGTATACTGTGAGGATGGGGAAAACTAAGGGATGACAAATTTGAGGATAAGATCAAAGTTTCCACTTTGAACATGGACATATTGGGGCATATCTAAGTGAATAAGTGAATCTGGGCTCATCCAAAAATAAGACTCTAGATACCTTCCTCACAAATGGGAAAGGGTGGTATAAGCTAGGGAGAGTACATGGAGTGAAATCAGAATCTAGGGCTGAGCTCTGAGGCCTCTTATATTCAGAAGTTAGAAAGAGGTGGTGGTGGGCAGTACAAGAATGGAGAACAGGGATGGTCTTTGAGACAAGGAGAGGTGAACACCCCCAGACAAGGGAGAAAAGTGAGGGGCTTGTAAGGACACAAATCAAGCTCTGGTAAATCTCAATCCTTGCTTGATAGGTTAAGAATTTCCCTAACCACAAGGTCCAATCCTCTAAAAAAAGCAGGTGCTTACCCTAAGGAGGACCCCAGGCAAATAAGGAAATTGAATTAGAAATTCAATTTTGGCCCACAAAAATAGAGGCCCAGATGGCTTCACTGGCAAATTCTATCAAATATTTTAAAAAGAAAATATGCCAATCCTTCACAAATTCTTTCAGAAATAGAAGAGTAATAAACACTTACTTCCCAACTCATTCTAGGAGGCCAGTATTACTGACCAAAGGTACTACAAGAAAAGAAAACCACAGAAAATATCTCTCGTAAACATAGATGCAAAAATACTTAACAAAATATTAACAAACCACATTCAACAACACAAAGGATTATATACCATGACCAAATGGGATTTATCCTAGGAATGCAATGGTGGAGCAACATTTTGAAAATCAGTCAGTGTTATTAACCACATTAACAGGCTAGAGAACAAAAACCGTACTTCACTTCATAGATACCGAAAAAGCACTTGATTAAATCTAGTACCCACTAATAATATAAACTCTCAACAAACTAAGAATAGACTATAGCTTCCTCAACTTGAAAGAGGTAAGCAATAAAAAACTCACAGTTTAACATCAGATTGAATGGTAAATGTTTTCCTCCCTAAGATTGAGAACAAGGCAAGGCTGTCCACTTTTGCCACTTACATTCAACATTATACTGGAGGTTCTAGCCAGTGCATTAAGACAGGAAAAAAATTAAAGGCATCTAGATTAGAAAGAAGTAAAACTGTCTTTATTCACAGAGGACAAGATCATGTATGTAGAAAATGTCAAGGAATACACACACACAGAAAATCTTTTTTAAATGGTAAAATAAATGAGTTTAGACAGGATATAAGATCAATAAGCAAAAACCAATGTTATTTCTGTATACTAGCACAGAAAAATCCAAAAATAAAATTAACCTAGCAATTCCATTCATAATAGCATAAAAATACTTAGGAACATTTTTAACAAAAGTAGCATAAGACTTATACATGAAAATGACACAATATTGCTGAGAGAAATCAAGGAAGATCTAAATAGTAAATGGACACACATTCCATATTCACAGATTGGAAGACCTTATATTGTCAAGATGGCAGTTCTCTTCAAATTGATCTGTAAATTCAACACAATATCTCTTTAAAACCCCAGAAGGCTTTTATGTAGAGATTGACAAGCTGATCATAAAAGTTATATGTGAATGCAAAGTTTCTAGAAAAGTCAAAAGAATTCTGAAAAAGAACAAAGTTGGAGGCCTTACATTATCCAACTTAATGATTTCTGAGTACTTTAAAGCCAGAGTAATCAATACTATACAATCATGAACAAGCATAGAACAAAAAATAATTGAAAGTCTAAAAATAAATCTTTGTATTTATGATCAATTGACTTAAACAAAGGTTCCAAAGCAATTCAATGGGAAAGGATACTTTTTACAACAAATGGTGCAGGGACAAGTGGATATCCATACCTGAAAAGATACATTTAGACCCTTCCCTTATACCACATACAAAAATTAACTCAAAATGAATCATATACTTACATGTAAAACTATAAAACTTCAAAAAGTTCTTCAGATATGATACCAAAGGCATGATCCATAAAAGAAACAACTGATAAACTAAATTTCACCAAAGTTAGAAACTTTTACAATTCAAAAGATAACATTAAAAAAAAAAAAGACTGGGCCAGGCACGGTGGCCCACACCTGTAACCCCAGCACTTTAAGAGGCTGAGGTAAGAGGAACACCTGAGCACAGGAGTTCGAGACCAGCCTGGACAACATGGCAAGACCTCGTCTCTACCATACATCAAAAAATTGGCCAGGCATGGTGGTGCACATGTGTGTCCCAGCTATTTGGAAGGCTGAGGCAGAAGGATTGCCTGGGCCCAGTAAATCAAGGCCACAGTGACCGTGATCAGGCCACTGCTCTCCAGCCTGGGTGACAGAGTGAGACTCTGACTCAAAATAAATAAATAAATAAATACATAAGTAATAAAAAGACTGGGATAAAACATTTGCAAATCATATATCTGATAAAGGATTTGTACCTGGAATATGGCAAGAATTCCTACAACTCATCAATAAGAGGCATGATCCAATTTTAAAAAATTGACAAGACTAGAATATTTCACCAAAGATATACAAATGGCTAACAATCACATGAAAAGATGCTCTAAGTCATTAGAGGTCAAAGAATTGCAAGTTAGAACTACAATGAGATGCCACTTCACATCCATTAGAATGGGTATAATAATAAAGGCAAGTTCAAGTGTTGGCAAGGATGTGGAAAACCTGAACCTTTGTACATTGCTGGTGGAAATGTAAAATGACACAATCACTTTGGAAAAGCTTGGCAGTTTCTTAAAGATTAAATATAAACTTACTGTATGATCCAGCAATTCTGCTCCTAGGAATCTACCCAAGAGGAATTAAAATATATGTCCACTCGGGCGTGGTGGCTCAAGCCTATAATCCCAGCACTTTGGGAGGCAGAGGTAAGAGGATTGCCTGAGCCCAGGGGTTCGAGACCAGCCTGGACAACATGGCGAGACCTCGTCTCTACAATAAATCAAAAAATTAGTTGGGTGTGGTGGTGTGCACCAGTAGTTCCAGCTATTTGAGAGGCTGAGGTGGAAGGATTGCCTGAGCCCAGCAGGTTGAGGCTGCAGTGGCTGTGAGCATGCCACTGCACTCCAGCCTGGGCAACAGAGTGAGACTCCAACTCAAAAAACCAAAAAAATGTCCGCAAAGATTTATACATGAATGCTCATAGCAGTACTATTCATAATAGCGTCAAATTAGAAACAATCTAACATCCAAAGACTGGTGAATGAATAAACAAAATGTGGTACATCCACACAGTGGAATACAATTCAGAAATAAAAAGAACCACTAACATATTCTACAATATGAATGAACCACAAAAACATTATTCTAAAATAGGAAGCCCAACACAAAAGACCACATATTGTTTAATTCCATTTATATAAAATATCCAATATAGGAAACTCTGTAGGGCCAAAGTGAAATAGTGGTTGCCTGAGGATGGGGGTGAAAAGGGGGATTAACTTCAAAAGGAATCACTGAGTGATGGAACTATTTTAAAACGGAATGGTGGTAATAGTAGCACAATCTTGTATGTTTACTAAAATTCACTGGACACGTCAAATGAATTTTAAGGTTTACAAATTATACCTCAGTAAAACTATTTTAAAAATCAATGATGTGAAATGGAGGAAGACAAGGGAAGCAGGATCAGGCGACTGTTGAGTGTGGATATATCTGACTGTCCTTGAGTTCTTCAAGAAGCAGTTGTTGAGCCTCTCCTTTGTGCCCAATGCTGGGTCCACAACAAGAGAGTTGCACAGAGCTTATCATCTTGCAGGTAACCAGACAAGCAAACAGGCCACTGCACAGTAGGATGCAGTCAAGGGCAAGCACAGAGGAGGGGCACCGTGCTGGCCAGAAATGTTTTCCTGCAAGAAGCGACATCTAAGCTGAGACCCTGAAAAATGCTTTAGAGGGCCTGAGTGGGAAGAAGTGCCACTATCACTGCAGCCTTCTATGGAGTTTAGATTTTATCATGAACTGCTGAACCAGAAAAAAGTAAGAGGGAACTGAGCTCTGTTAAAAAGAAAAACATCTGTAACCACAAGACATGAATTGAGAACAGTAAGTCTGAGACAGTTCCTATTCTACAGTTCCCATGTGATATTTTAGTTGTGTAACGTTATGTTATTGTGAACAGCAGTAAAAAACCATTAGAGCTGGACTTTGGGGAGGAGTGGGCTCTCTGATGCTAGTTATGAGGGGAGAGGAGTCCAAAGAACAAAAATAAAAAATGAAAAAGATAAAAAGAAATGGAGTCAAGCAGAGGAGTCTGGCTTGACCCACCAGTCCACTTCTTTTGAGTTGGAGTCTCACTTCACTGCCCAGGCTGGAGTGCAGTGGCACGCTCACAGGCATCCCAGTATCAACCTGCTGGGCTCTGGTGATCCTTCTGCCTCAGTCTTCCAAGTAGTTGGAACCACAGGTGTGTGCTGCCACACCCAGCAGATTTTTTGATTTATTGTAGAGACGAGGTCTTGCCAAGTTGCCTGGGCTGATCTTGAACCTGCAGGCTCAGGCGATCCACTTGCCTCAGCCTCCCAAAGTGCTGGGATTACAGGCTGAGCCACCAAGCCCAGTCACCAGTCCACTCTTAACCCATGAGGCTCTTTGCTTCGATTGAGGGGGTGTACATTACAGGGAGAGTGCTATTATTACTTCGTAAGCATTTGACCTTTCTCCTGCAGAGCAGAGCCTACAAATGGTCTAGTTGGCTAGCTCTTATTTATTTAGCACAAAGGCATCTGCTTCTATAACCTTGCCCTCACTGCCCAGCCTGCTTCTCCAAGCTCCATCATATGTTGGGAGTAGACCTCCACATATGTGGTGTGGAGGCTGGATGGGTCAAACTATTTCATAGGTCAAAGACGCTGCTGCCGTTAGACACGTCGGACTATGAGTATGGGGATCAGGCTTCAATTTTATTTTTTTGAGTTGGGGTCTCACTGTATCGCCCAGGCTGGAGTGCAGTGGCATGATCATGGATCACTGCAGCCTTGACCTGGGTTCAGGAAATCCTCCCACCTCAGCCTCCTGAGTAGTTGGGACTACAGGCACGCCCAGCTAATTTTTTGATTTTTTTTTTTTTGAGGCTTCATTTTGTTGCCCAGGCTGGTCTTGAATTCCTGGGTTCAAGCAATCCTCCTGCCTTGGCCTCCCAAAGTGATGGGCTTACAAGCATGAGTCATTGTGCCTGGCCTGGTCTCAATTTTTGACAATACCACCAGTTGATGACTCAGGTCAGTTACTTGGTCCTACCGAGGCAGTTGCTAAAATTAGCTATGCTACCTGCTCCATGGGGATTACTGAGAAGACCAAGTGAGACTCAATTTACAGAGTGTTTATGTGTGAAAAATGTGCTGGCGGGGTGTGGGAGTAATATACATTCCAAAAATATAAAAAATAAACTTGCCACTCAAGAGTATAATCATTATTCAATGGATGAGACTGACCACAAGCTGCCTTTTGGAAAAATGTGACTGAAGAGTTTCCCAATGTCCACAACCACAGTAACCAGAGTGTAATCTTAGGAGGGCAGATCTGAAACATGGCTGTATTTGGGGAAGTGGAAGCTAAAGACAGAAGTCTAGTTCTCACATACTGATTGATGAGCATATAAATCACCAAAGAAACTTGCTAGAACCAGAGTGCCAAGCTGCACCCCAACCTTAGGGAATCCATTGCTCAAGAGGGTCCTAGGAACGAATATGTGGTTTAAAAAACTTCCAGCATGGATGCAGTGATTCACGCTTATAATACAACACATTGGGAAGCTGAGGTGGGAGGAATGCTTGAGGTCAGGAGTTAGAGGCCAGCCTGGGCAACAGAGCAAGAACTCGTCTCTACAAAGAATATAAAATTATCTGGCATGGTGGTGCACACTTGTAGTCCTAGCTACTCAGGAGGCTGAGGTGGGAGAACTGTCTAAGCCCCGGAGGTTGAAGTTGCAGTGAGCTGTGATTGTGCCACTGCTCTCGAGTATGGGTGACAGAGTGAGACTCCAACTCAAAAACAAAACACTTCCAGTAACTTATATGTAACCACCTCTGGCCTAGAGCATAAAAAAGCAGCTGGAGGTGTGGATTCCAGGTAGTCAACAGTCATATTCCATTGGGGAACATTGGAGTTTTACAGCTGTGAGGGGAAAAAAAGAGGAACTCCAAGAGCAGAGGCAATCTGGACAGGAGTCCATGTGCAGTGACAATATGCAAATGAAGTCCTTGCATGTTTTCCATCAGGAACGATTCAGATAGGATACACACATCTCTTTAAAGACTGCTTTTGCTACACATCTGGCTTTTCCCTTATTTTCACAGAAACATCCCATTGTCCAATATATATTTTTTTCCAGTAAAATATAATTTACTTTGTTTTTACTTTTTGGTAGAGATGAAGTTGCCATGTTGGCCAGGCTGGTCTTGAAGTCCTGGGCTCAAGCGATCCTCCTGCCTCCACCTTGCAAAGTGCTGGGATTACAGGTGTGTGCCTGGCCATGATTTACTATTAATATTTAAAAAAATAAATCAGGAAAGGGCAAGAGCTATTAGGAGTGTTCTCTTTATTTCTCTTTGGTTTCTTAACACAAAAGACATGCATTCTATAAATAAAAGGAAATAAGATTTTTAGGGAAACAAAGTGGGGGAGGGGTGAAGGGCAGAATTCCTAGATAGTCACATCTCAGTGGTCAAGAGGCTGGTCTTCAGCTCCCATCTGGCTGTTATCTCAGATGAAATCTAGAAGAGAAGGTTCTGTGTGTTATCCAAGAAGGTGGAATGCTCAAGGACAGTGAACACCACAGTCCTCTGGCTGAGTTGGGTTAGACCCAAGGCCTACTGAACACAATGTGTGTCCTACACCTCCTTATTACGTCTTTTTCAAAATATCCTTGGGTGATGTCTCTTCTTTTCATGTGGCTGTTGGAAAGCCTCCAACACCAAAGAGCTAGCCCAGCCACTTGCAAACAGCCATTTGCCATCAGGCTGAGGAACTGATTGGGAGAGTGTAAAAATGTTGGTGTTTGCTCACTTGTGCTCGGAGCCCAGATCAATGCATTGCCTTGATCTTACTTGGAAACACTGACCTCAGTGCAGCAGTGTAACTTTCCAGTTAGGAAGTGAAAATGGACTCAGGAAGGCCACTACAAGAGCAGGGGAAAATGATCTATCATCCCCAGTGGCAAAACTGGGCCAGCATCCTAAGGACCCAGTGAGGCCCACTCAGTAGCCCACTGACAGATTTTTTTTTTTTTTTTTTTAAAGACAGGGTCTCACTCTGTCACCCAGGCTGGAGTGCAGTGGTGTGATCACACCTCACTGCAGCCGCCAATTCCTGGGCTCAAGTGATCCTCCTGCCCCAGCCTCCTGAGTAGCTGGTGTGTGTCACCACGTCTGGCTAATTTAAAAAGTTTTGTGGAGATGAGGGTCTCGCTATGTTGCTCAGGCTAGTCTTGAACTCTTGGCCTCAAGCAATCCCCACCTCAGCCTCCCAAAGTGCTGGGATAACAGGTGTATGCCATCACGCCCAGCTGACAGGTTCTTAATACCTTTACAATCCAGGTTCATCAGTGCTGTTTCAAATTCATAAAAGAAAGGGGCTTTATAATAAAATGAGCACTGATACACTCCTAACAGGAAATACACATGCTAACCTCCTTCCGAGTCTACCTCCTTAGGCAAACCAGGAGAGAGGAAGAAACACTGGAGCTCCACTAGGAGCCCAGGTTAAACTATATCAGATATCAGATTGTTGAGACTTTTAAAATAAAAATATCATTTTCAAGTGCTTGTAGCAGAGGCCCAGCTCCTAAGTTGCAGATAACAAAGGTACTTCCCTCTGAATACATGGCGATTGCACACACTAGTAAACCTGATGGTCCTGGGGTGGGGAAGACACCCAGGCTCTACATTGTGCCTTTCTGAGCAGGCTTCCAGGCCATTCACCCTGGGCAGGCAGCAAAGGACAGGAAACCTACTAGATGGAGATTGGGACCCTAAGACCCAGATTTGGGTTAAAGAAGTTGTATCCTCTTTTAGTCTCTACTAGAAGAATTTTAGAAAACCAGATTTTGGCAGCAGCAGTTGAAGGACAGCCCCACTGCCCAGTGCACTGGTAATAGAAAATGTCTTCCTCTTTGGGTCCCAATGTGCTACATTAAGGTCCCATCCAGGGAGAAGGAGGAAGGAGTATGAAGTCTCTTTAAGAGGTCCTTTGCCAAGATTAGAGGAAGAAATATAAAATCTGTTCTTTGCAGCAGCAAGAGATTCTTTTAGCCTTTAGTTCATGTCATAAAGCCAGCTTTGCTCAAATGTAAAGGTCCACCTTGCTGGTCAGTCTGCCAAGGGCTGGAGGGAGGCCAGAGCCCTGGAATTGGCGAATGGATGGAGGAGCAGTGTGGAATGGTGGGGCAGACAAGGTCACCAGACCAAGCCAGCCCATGGCTGGTAGAAGGAGGAAGCCCCTGGTTAGGTTCTAGAGGTGCAAATGGTCAACGTGCCCCAGAAGCATCACAATGAGGAAAATCGTCCAAGAACGACAGATGGGCAAGTAAGAGTCTGGTTAGACCTGCTGTTTCTTGCTGGTCAAAAAAGGAAGGAATGTGAGAGTGGGAAGTCTGAATGAGTGCCGTGGTGGCAGTGGGAGGTAATCACAGGGGCGCGTGGAGCCCCCAGCGACTGCTAAGAGCTCCCACCTAGAAGAGTGGCAGTAATTCAGCCGATAGCTGACTTGCTAAGCCTACAATTAAAAAAGTCCTCTGATGGTCGGTGTGAAGACAAACTCCATGAGCACCTTGCTTCAGAACCAGTTAAGAATGCACTGATTCCAGACATGCTGAGGCTCAGAGGGAACCACAGCATTATGCGAGGCCTCAGGACCCTGGGATCCGAATGTGGAGTGGATACCACCCTTCTCATGTCACACAGCTTTCCATTTAAACACGTGTTTGCCTTCAGCGTCTTTTATGCTTTTTTCTTCCTGCAATATATATCCACATAAAAAAGTATTTTTCTTTCCAGTTTCTTTCAAGTGTTACTTTGTTTAAATTTCCTTCAGTTTCTTTCAAGTATCTTTTATTTCCCTTCTGTTTCTCCTGGACAAGATGAAAAAGACCTCACTGAAATCCCAAAATTAGACATGCAAAAAACTTCTGTTTTCCCTGCTTACCCAGTGATGAGGACAAAATCCTCTGTGCCCTACAATGGAAGAAGGAATGTGCTTATGTGCAGCCGGCACAGTGCTGCAGCCACACCACCACAGGCAGGGAGGATATCTGGAGTATGTCCTTTCTCGCTCAGCTATGCCCACAGTTCCCAACAGGCTTGGCCACTGCAGGCTTTCCATGGCAAATTGGCCCCGACATGGCTGGAGAACAAGCAGACAGGAAGGAGCGTCAAATGGAAGGCCTTCTGTAGATGGGTGGCCCACAGAGCTGTGGTGGGTGGGACCTAGGCTTGGATGGAGCTTGTGTTCGTGTGGACCAGCAAATAGTTTCATGTCACCAGCTGTGGGACCCAGAGGGACTTCTGTCCCGTGCTATGCATCTTGAAGACCCAGGCCTGAAGGTCACAAGGGCAGCACAGTGAGGGAGGACTTAAGCACCTGGAAAAACTGTACCTCCGGCGAGCTCACATTTCACCCCATCTTCTGGTCTGTTGCTGCTCCTGAGGGATTATTCCTGGAAGGAAGTGCCTATGACTGTACCAGATCCCTCCCACCACATTCTATCCTATGTCTTAGATGGTAAGGAGAGGGATACAGCCCACACCAACCCCTCCCTCATGGCACCCCATGGGGGCCATAAATGTCCAGCGGTCCGTCTCTGGGTCATACATCTCCACCGAGCTGAGGTTTGACTGTCCATCATAGCCCCCCACAGCGTAGAGGCGCCCACAGCTGGCCACGAGGGAGACCCGACTCCGGCGCGTGTGCATGGGCACTATCAGGCACCACTGGTCTGCCATAGAGCTATACATCTCAGCGATGCTGAGGAAGCCAGAGCCATCGTAGCCCCCACAGACAAACATCTTGCTTCCTAGGGAGGCTGCTCCATGCCGGCAGCGCTTGTTGAGCATGCCAGCTGCTGGGTACCAGGTGGCTGTGTGATGGTTGTAGTGCTCCACCTGCAGTAGGGAGAGAGGCACAGGTAAGGGGCAGTCAGAGTCAAAGCTCAGTCCCAGGAGTGACCTTGCTGGGCACAGTGACCCCTGTGATGGCAGACTCCTGTGGGAGGCCCAGGAACAAGGCACACTCCCCACACGTGCTCTGGGCAAATGGGGCAGTGAGAGGCCATCTCACCTGACACTTTCTGATTGCATCTAAGAAAACAAATAAAGGATGTGCCCAAGATTGAGCTGCTAAGAGCTGGGTCTCCTGTCACTTGCCCGTGGTACTTTCCACAACACTGACGGACTCTATGGAACCACTAATAAATGGCCGTTGAGCTTTTTTAAAAAAATAAATGCAATTTCAAACAACTTATGCAAAGGAATACAAATGTTTGTAAATTGACACTTGGTCTACAATTGTGCTTACTGTAAGTTCTCAGCTGGACCCCTGTAACAACCTCTCTACAGGTCTAATATAAGGTCAAATACAGCATTCGATGACAGTTGAACAGGGTGGTTGTGGTGGTGGCAGGTGTGACTACACCTTGCCTCTCCTTTGTGGCTTCCATTCTTTGAAAGTTAAGAAAATCAGGGGATGCAATATATGGCCTGAAACCTCATTAGATGATGCTTTATCCAGCAATGACAAGGCTGAAGCTTTTTCAAACAACTGTCTTTCAAAATAACTCTCAAAGATGGAAGGAGTAGGTGCCCTTAGCCCTGAAGAGCCCACACTCACACTGTTGAAGATCTGCAAACCATCGTGGCCGCCTGACACATATATCCTGCCCTCAAAGACTGTAACCCCAGCAGCACTGCGGTTTGAGCTCATCGAGGTCACCACTGTCCACCTTCAGGAAAGAGTCAAGATAGAAGGGGAGGCATGAGATTCAGGGTTTCTGTTCTCTTAAACAGCTCAGCAGGGTTTGGGTGAACTGTGCTGGCCATCCTCCCACCTCTTATCCGTCTCCCACTTCTTCTGCTGATGGCTCTCTGGCTGCTGCCTCTCACTCAAGCTTCAGACCCATAGCCTGTCTTCCCTGCTCATCTCCATGGATACTCAAAATCAGCATGTCTGGAATAAGGCCTCTCTCTCCTACAAATCAGCTCCTTCCCTGCACTCTCTGGTGATGTTCATGGGACCACCAGCTATCTAGTTTATGTACTTATGGAATTCAGTGGTTTTTTTGGCTTCTTTTCTCTCACCCCCAACATTCCTGTGGTCCCCGAGTCCTGGCTGGTTTGCTTCCTAGTCACTGCTTACTCCCATCCCCACTACCAACACCTGAGCTCTGGCCTCTCAGCTGGACCCCTGTAACAACCTCCTTACAGGTAGCCTGGCTTTCACACCATTCTTGTCCGACCCCATGCAGCCAGAGGGATCACTCTTCCAATGGCTACACCATGTCCCTCCAGTGGCTCCTCACTGTCTCCTCTAAGGCAGACTCTGAGTTCCTTCGCACCCACTCTGTCTCCTTGCCCACTCTGTGCTCTAGCCCATGAGATAATCACTGCTATCTTCGCTCACAATGTGTACTTTCTGACCTAAGCCTCCTTTCTTGCTGTCTACTGCCTAGATGAGCATCTCTCACTGGCTGTCCATGATAGGTCTCACCTCAGAAGACAACCCTGCCACCCTGCCTTTCCCAGTAACCCTGGAAAAGATAAAGGCGCTCCCTACTCTGTGCATAAGAGCTCCTGACACAGGCCTCTAGGGCAGGATGGTCACGATACATCTGTGGTCCTCACCACACTGGGTGCTACTTAAAGGATTTCAGACACCCAGCTTGCTGCCTGATACATAAGGTTGGTTAAATGAACAAAATATTGGCTTAAAAGCATCCTGATGAGTCCATTCAGCTAATTTGCTTTTATTACATAATATGAGAGGATTGGCATATTGAAATGAAAAATTTAGGCTAATCTTGTCAGTGTTTTTTGAAGAGAGTTCCACAATAGTTCCATAGGATGTTATTATATATAAAACAGGAGGTTAAACAGGATTCTTTATTACAGAATTTTTCAGAGCCTTTAAAATGTTAATATGTATTATGGAAAGACAAGGACTCTGCATTTCCCAAGCTTCCTTGACCATAACTTGTTTTCTTTTTTCCAAATCATATCCTACTCACTTTGGAACATGCTGTTCATTTACTTCTTACTCCCTCTTGCCTGCATTTCCATTAAAATGGGCTGATTTAGCTAAGAGATACAAACCATTTGATCAATGTTTCCAAGTATCCATGAAGACTATTTGTTTTAAACATTTATTTAATCATTCATTCATTTAACCAAAGGTTATTAAATACCTATTATATGCAAAGTCCTATGGGGCAACCAAGGTAAGGCATTCTGTATCTCCAAGAAGCTCAAACAAAAAACTGCAGTTCTCATTTTTATACTGTTTAAAAAGCTCCAGTGGTCCCCCGGGGGGAGTGAGAGTCCTTACTTGTCTGTCTCAGGTGAGTAGGTCTCCACAGAGTTGAGGGAAGAGTTGCCATCGTAGCCCCCACAGACGTAGATCTGCCCATCCAGCACGACTGTCCCCATGGCACTGAAACAGATAGAGCTGTCATCCCAGATGGGCCTCAGACTTCTTAGGGCAGCTCTCCTGCCCACTGAGAAACAAACCTCACTATCAGTTACATCTTTCCGGGATAGACCTAACTCCCAGGTATGTGACTAAGTAAAAGTATACAACTGAGGCAACCGAACCTGCCCCAACCGAACCTGTCCTGTGCTGCCCTCCCCCTAACCCTCCTGCCATCTGTCCAGGGCCACCACCCCTCCCCTCTTTTCTCAGTCCCTGATCTATCTGAAATGCTCACTTTCTACTTTACAATACCGAGGGTCTAATTTACCATTAAGAGCTAGGTCAAATTCCTCTTTCTTCTTCCTCCCCTCAGCAAGAATTACTTTCTCCTGATCCCACATTCCCAGAGTAGCCTCTTTCTGTATTATTGCACTTGTCACAATCATTCATTCATTCATCAGCTCTTTATCAGCCACTCACAGGGCTCGCTTTCCTACACACTAGGTTTAGAGTAGCAAGCAAGCCAAAGCTCTTGCCACGAGGCCATCCTGTTCTGGCACCACAGGTTACCAGGAATCTATTTACCACCTCTTAACAACTGGGGACCTCCTGGAAGATAGGAAAGGGTCTTCATTTATGTGACCTCCCACAGTGATGAGTATGGTGTCTTGCACATAACAGGCCCTTAACATAAGTTGTGTAACTTCTGACTTTTTCCACTTGATTCACTATCAAGTTTAACAAATGTGTTTTCATTATATGCATGGCCCCTAATTTGTCTTAGTAAGTGATGTTGCAACTCCTGTTTGTTGTGCACTTACTACATGTGTCAGGCAGTCTACACTTGCTATTTTCAGCCCTTACTACACCCTGAAAAGAAGGAAGAATCATCATAATCACTGTACAGTTAGGCAGCTATGGCTTGGGGGGAGGGTCTTTCCTCCGGGCTGCCCAGGGAGAGGCATGCCTCTGATTCAAATGAAATAAGCCCAACTGCCCCACCCTTCACCATGCCATGATTTCCTAATATCAAAGACCCAAGGATCTGGCATAATCATGTCATCTTTTATTCTACGTAAAGTCTTATTAAGAAATTAAACATGAATGCTAAGTTGCCTGATGTGATTAAGCACAAATGCCAAGCTGCCTGATTCAAGGTTTGCAAACCTGATGCTGGAGAAGATTAAACACGAATGTCTAACAAACAGGAGAATAAAATACACTAGGATTACTGCTACCTTTTAAGTGCACATAGTAAAACCAAACTGATCTATACAATGTCCCTTTGAGGGACTTGGTTTAGGCAAGGACCATGGAAAGATGACAAATTCACTAGACATGATTACTATCCTTCTGAATATGGATGCAAAGCAAACATAAAAATTAACTGTTCAACAACAATATGAGAATGAATAAGAGGTGCCACAAAACTGTATCAACTAAGCCCTAAAGGTGCAAGTGAAAAGGGAAAGTGTTGACCAATGTGGACTCGAATAGTCCAGTGTAAGAAAGCTCCATGGAGGTGGCCTGGAACACTGGCGAAGACAGGAAGGAAACATGGCAGAAAAGAGAGAGCTGTGTGGGATATGAGGAGAAAAGTAAGTAAGAACATTTTATGGTAGTCTATAATTTAAAGGGGATAAAATGAAACTGGGCCCACACTACTAATAACAGGGCATTAACCACAGCGAGGGAAAGGAATACCCAAAGGACTTTCCTCCAACACAACACTCCAAACCTAGTATAGCAAAACATCAAAGCAAAGAAGTAACCCAGAGCAGACACATAAGGAAGGACAACTGATTGCAGTCAAAGCAAAAAGGCTATTTGTGGCCAGGTGCAGTGGATCACGCCTGTAATACCAGCACTTTGGGAGGTGGAGGTGGGAGGATTGCTTGAGCCCAGGAGTTCAAGACCAGCTTTGACAACATAGTGAGACTCCGTTTCTACAAAAAATTAGCTGGGCATGGTAGTGTACACCTGTAGTCCCAGCTACTTGGGAGGCTGAGGTGGAAGGATCACCTGAGCCCAGGAGGTTGAGGCTGTGATCGTGCCACTGCACTGCAGCCTGGGCAACAGTGAGATCCTGATTCAAAAGCAAAAAAAAGCTACTCATGGTTGGGGACATGCAGCAATGAGTCACTCAATCACAGAAAGCTGCAAAGTGGGGCAACCCCTTCGGGTCCCCTCCCACCGTGGGAGCTTTTCTGTCCTCTCAATAAATCCTCCTTTCAAAAAAAAAAAAAAAAAAAAAAAGAAATCTGCAAAGTATCTAAGGAGCACCAATGTGGGGATAGCGGGTGAAAGGAACTGTGAGAGTGTTCTTGGGAGAAGCAGATCTTACAAACATATTTTTTTCTTCCACAATGAACCTACTTCACAAAACGATCCTTTGTGAACCTAGTCTTACTGGGACAAAGGCAGATCCCTCCTAGCTCATGCCCGTATGCTAATACCACTGAATGTGGAACATGCGTATCATGGCCAGTACCCACTTTCATGTGGCAAAGGATTTCCACACTAACTCTTCTCCCTCACCATACATGCAGTGCTTGACCTCTCCCCTCCCTTGCCCCAGTCATGTGATCTTACAAGTAGAAACCTTAAAGCATGGCCAGTGAAGGGGTCTGTGAGGGTAATACTTAGATCACAGAATTACAAAGCAAGAAAGGTCCTTAAGGAGTCACTGGTCCAGTGGTTTTCAAACTGCTTCTTAAGAAAAAAATCATGTAATTTTTCCCTTCTAAAATCAGGCATATGCCAAGGAAGCACACTGTGTACAAGAGACAGCTACAGAGCTGTCCTGGGTAAATAGGCAGGGCCTTGGACTGCCTTCCTCTCCTGCCTTGAGCAGTATCGGCCCTTCCACCGCCCAAACGTGCAAATGTCTGACGTAAGGAAAGATGCCACCTGTCACCTCAGCACTAAGAAGGCTAAATGCAGGCACCACGAGACGTCCTCTAATCCCATTTCTTATTCACACAACGTGAGCAGGCAAGCGGTAGAGGAAACAGGCAGCTGAAATGTGCAGAGTGACATATGAACTTGGTCCACTTTGTAAACACGCCCATGTACTCCTGAGAATGTGTATCTTTTACCCTGAAGTAAAGAGAATCGCTTTGGTTCATATACTCACTGGGTAGTGAAAGCACACATGTGGGGGGAGTCCTGGGGAAGGAAAGTATACATAAAAGCACTTGGGATTTCCTTTGATCACTAATAAGGTAAATCCTCCTTATTCTTCAGGTTTCAACTTTAATCCCACCTCTTCCCTGAAATCTTCCAGACGTTCCAGTCCAGTTTCTCTCCCTCCTTGAATCTTCCATAATACACATTTTTCAGTCCTTATCTGGCACTTAAATAACAATACAACTTCCACATGTCCATGTCTCGTCTCCCCACGTTCCTCAAAGGGCAAGGCAGGCAATTTACTTTTAAGCAGTTGGGGGCTTGCTCCCAGAAGGTACCGGCAGCGGCTGGCCTGGCTGCAGGAAATTTCCCGGCCAAAGCTTGTGTTTTACTTTATGAGCCCCTGCTCGTCTAGCATGATGCTCCCAGATGCACAGTGTATATACTTGGGCTGTACGTGGCTTCCAGAATACCTTCTCTTGCTATTCATGCTTCCCACTCTGGTCCATGTGTCCGTCTCCGGGTTGTAGGCCTCCACGGTGCTCAGCCGTAGCTGGCCGTCATATCCTCCGATGGCATAGAGGAGCCCATTCACCACAGCCACACCGACGCGGCTGCGGGCTGTAGTCATGGGATGGCATTTCTCCCAGCGATTGGCAATGGGATCGAACACTTCCACCACATTCAAGGAATCACCTGCATAAAAATTTGCTACTCAAATTAAAACAAATGAGACCACTTGTTTAGATCACAGCTATTGGGCATTGATTATATGGAACAATTGACTTCTCTTAGCTAGTCCTACAGAATTATTCAAGGCACAAGGGCCCACTAAGAAATTTCAGCCATGATAACTTCAAACCTAATTCTTCAAGGAAAATTAGAATCAGACGGGAGATATTTATTTTTTAGAGAGAGGGTTGTTTTCAGTTATAATCAGGTACTTCACTTGCTTAAAGCCAAAGATAAAGGCAAAAGGATAGAATATTTTCCCATTGGGCCTGCATGGTGGCTCACACCTGTAATCCTAGTACTTTGAGAGGCAGAGGTGGAGGGATCACTTGAGCCCAGGAGTTTGAGACCAGCTTGGGCAACATAGTGAGAACTCATCTCCACTAAATAAATAAGTAGGTAAATAACTGGGAGTGGTTGCTCAAACTGTAGTCTCAGCTACTTGGGGGGATGTGAGTATGCCACTGCGCTCCAGCCTGGGTAACAGAGTAAGACTGTGACTCAAAAAACAAAAACCCTCTCATTGCTAGGCTTTGGGGCATTTAGCACTTGCCACACTCCAGCACATACTTCTTCCTTTTTTTTTTTTTTTGAGTTGGAGTCTCACTCTGTCACTCAGGCTAGAGTGCAGTGGCATGCTCATGGCCACCACAACCTCAACCTGCTGGGCTCAGGTGATTCTTCCACCTCAGCATTCCAAGTAGCTGGAACTACAGGTGTGGGTCACCATGCCAGGCTAATTTTTAAAAATTTATTTATTGTAGAGACGAAGTCTCGCCAAGTTGCCCAGGATGGTCTCAAACCCATGGGCTCAGGCAATCCTCCCACCTTGGCCTCCCAAAGTGCTAGGATTATAGACATGAGCCACCATGCCCGGCCTCAGCATGTATTTCTGAGTTGAAGACTTACCTTTTCCAGGTCATATGATTAACAAGCAGCAGCTAGTACCCACTTCTCATTAACCTTCAATTAAAAACAAAACTGCCCAGGACTGTCCACTAATTCCCCTGGGGGTGGGGTGGGGTATGAAGCTTTCCTGAAAACCTAACTGTATGATACAAAAGCTGCCAATGACACATGTGTGTGATTCCCAGGAGGCGTGGGGGGCAGGGGGTGAAGAGTACAAAGTATTACTGACAGTGGCAGACCTTGTGTATTTGGATTATCTTCTTTCTCTTGTGGGCATTCTCACAGTCTAACTATATGACCGAATGGGAATGGCTTGTAATAGAACTGGGTCTCTGGCTGTATCCTAAGCAGTAAATGCTGTATCACAGCCAATGTGATATTAGAGGAAAAGTGCAGGAGCCAGGACATCCAAGTTCCAGTCCTTGCTGTGCCAAAACAACCTGTTTGAACACAGCGAGAGTTCTCTGGGTCTCAATTTTCTCATTATAAGGTGAGGGGGTTAGGCCTCAAGGACTCTAAAAGGCCTCTTTAGCACGGGTGTTCTGATTCAATGGCATAAATACATGACATACTCTAACTGCAGAAGGACTATATAAAATCAAAAGGGGCGAGGGCAGTGACAGCACAAAGGAGAGGAATCAGAAGGGCCAGGCTGTGTTTGGTGCTTCTTCATCCATGGAATCCAAGATGGGGGGTCTACAAAGGGGAGTTGGAAGGTACCTGCTGAGTTGAGGCCCCCCACGGCATAGATAAGACCAGCGATTGATGTGCAGCAGCGGGGCCGAGTTCTGAAAGCCGGCACATGGGGCCGGCGTTCTGGCATGAGGTGATAGTCCTTTGCTTCGTCTACCAGGTCCCTGGAATAAGGCGCAAGATATTAGGACAGGAGGTAGCCTCTCCACCTGGTTCACGTTTGCACTTTGAGCCTGGCTCCCCCACCCCCCAACTGCAGGGGAAACCTGGGAGGAGAAGGCTTCTGGAAGATTTGGTCTCAACCCACGTGAGTTCTGGGAAAAATCATACGTGGCTGGCTATTGAGACATGCTCAAAATTGCAGGGGAAAGATGAGCAGAGCCCCCCTCAACTAGTGTAATCAGAATGAATATCTTCTAACAGACACAGACCAGGCATGAGAAAAACAGGGTGGTGGCTAAAGTGGCTGGGCTTGGGAGGTTTGTCAAGCAATGACTCACACTCTGCAGTTAATCACCCCCACCCGTACCATGGCAGCAGCAGCCAACCACTCCTGACACATTTCCCTGCCTCACTCACCCCTCTATTCCACCCTGCACACTATATTCCAAGCTTTCTAAGAACCCTTGATAGCTACTCACTGCCAACAAAATTAAGTTCAATCTCCTCAACAGTACTCTCCAGGCTGCTGTTCACAGTACCTCTAGCCACACCTCCACACCTCCCCTTTCTGACACACATTGCCTGCTACTGACAGGCACTGACTTCCTCCTGAACCAGCTGATCCCAACCAGGGATGGGAAAATGAAGGAGAAGCTGAATATGTGCAAAAATTTTACCAGCAAAGGAGAAACAAAATTCATTCATTGGATATGACAATTTGAAGGAGGATGAACATTTTTCTCTGCTGCTCTGCTTTTATAACAATCCTCCTATAGGGCTGCCATCTCATGAACTGTTGAGGCAGGTCTGCGGTGCCATGTTGTCACTGATTTACTCTGCTGGAAACTTCATGTGCTGGTTAGCATGACCTCCCCTTGTTCACCACTAGATGCAAAGACTGCACCCACCAGAGGTCCACCCACCAGAGCACTACTAATATTCACTGAAGAGGATGAGGAGTCCCATTCACATCACTGCGTGAGCTGCTGATGTGGACAGGGTCGGGGCAGGCAGTAAAGGTGCTTGTACATTCATAAATAGCTCAGTGGATGAAGATGCTAGAAAGTCCTCAGATAACTCAGGAGAGGAAAGCCCCTTCTGCTTTGATGCTCCCACTTGGCACACCTCTGCTCAAGGTGTAGGACTTGGGTTCTTAACTCTTTCTCTTCCAGGTTCTAGACAGACCAAACTGAATGCCATGAATTAGACCAACCACTCCAAATCCTTCCTCCCCTAAGCTGGAACAGGTGACCAGGTCCTTTTCCCTGCCCAGACCCTTGGCTTGTCCTATGCAGGTCCATCCTCACTCACCGGCATTTGTGGCAGCAACGCACCAGGTCATCCTGCTGCACTCGGTCTGACAGGAACTGGGGCCGGCAGAGGGGCAGGCGGACATTGGACAACAGCTCAGGCAGGCAGGGCCCCCTCTGCTCCCGGTCGTACCTGACCCAGGCCAGTGCAGCTTCAAAGACCTGCCATAACGGAGTGGAAGTTCTGGCAGCGACTCTTCCCACCCAGAGGCTACACCCTTGCACTCCCAATCTCTGTTCCTCCAATTTCTGTACTGAAGCAGTCCCTTGGGCCCATCAGTCTTTCCTCCTACTTGTCTCTGAAATCCGATTCCTCCCCACTTCCTAGATTACTGGAACAGCTTCCTGACTTGTACTATGATTATGATTACCTAATGAAAAACCGCCAGTGGCACCTTATTCCCTTCTATGTCACAACAAATGCTTACTTCCCTTCCTGCTGCTCCTGCACCTACCCCCTCTAAACCCTCTCCACCACCCTCTACTCTAGCCAGGCTGGACTGGTTCCCCTGTGCACACTGTCCCCTCACCTAAAATGCCCTCTCATCTCCTCTTCATTTGAACCTATTCCTTTGTCTGTAAGGCCTGGCTCAAGATCCATATTCTCCAATATGACTTTCTTAACGGCTTTACCCACAAGGATATCTCCCTCTGAAACCCTACAGCCCTTACAACATGTTTCACTCAAATAAATGTGAGCTGCCCCAGGTCATATTAATTAGTGGAAGAGTTAGGGACAGAACACTTTGTTCTTGGGATGAGGCTCTTTCCTCTAAATCACAGTGCCTATTATGCTGCCGAGCTAAGGGTCCACTTTTCCAGAGGTCACTAATATTTAGGGGTAGAGGTGCTCTGGTACTCAGTAAATTAGCTGAGTTGTGATTAACACCCCAGCAACTTGCCTCTTGGAGCCTGGAGCTCTCCTGCTGAACCATAGCTGCATGGTAGGTCAGAATTCTTGATTTCACATATCCCAAGCTGAACTTCTCAGCTGACCAAAGGCAGAGGCTTTGCAGCAGTGATACTCCCAGTGCCTGCAGAGCCTTGCATTTGACACCCTTCACTGGCAGCCCTCACCAAACTCTGCCAAAAATAACATTTACTCACTATCCTCTGTTGACCAGAAAGGCTCATCCTTTGCTCCTGGTTTTCTTGACCACTCCAAGATCTGTCTTGTTTGTTCTTAGAGGACACTATGATTGCCCAAATCTTGCTTTGCCAATAGCTTCACCCATGATGACTATCTCCTAGTATTATCAATAGCTTCACCTCTTCCACAATTTTAAGTATGCTAGTACCTGACCAACACCTCAAATCTTTCCGGTTCAGTAAATGACTCCAATTAGCCTTTGACAGCATCCCCTAATGTCATTCTCAGCTCTCCATATTCGGCCTATTTCCTCACCCCTCTTATCCAGTATGGGTCTATGGATTATTATGCAGGTGGCCTCAATTCCATGCCATGCGTTTATCGCCCTTAATCACACTCACCTGGAAAAAATTCTCTACCTGGGTGAAGTCCAGCTCTTAAAATTCAACCTAGCCCCCATTCTGTACCTGCACCAGTATACACAGCTAATAGAAAGCACACAACAAAGCTGACCGGTTTATTTAAAATTTGGGACTACTAATCTCATCAGCCCCTGTCTCCTATCAAGCCCTCTTCACTTCCCTAGCATTCCCTTGCCACAAGGACTATCACACCTTTTCATCTCTCTCCAAATTTCTAACATTCTTTCCTCATCCTCACTGTCAGCTGAGCAAATAGAAACAAATCAGAAGAGAATGTCCGTAAGAATCTACCAGCATCTCTGTATCTGCGTGCACCCAGCTCTCCCTCTGTGGGTGGGCAGCTTGTGCTCCTATTAAATATGTACCCCCTTGTGCTCTAGACTCTGCTTCCTCTCATTTACTCTAGAACATCATTCCAACAACTATTCTCTCATTTCTCCTACATTACCAATTCTTCCGTCTCCCGGAAAATTCCCATCAGTAGTCAAAATGCTGTAAGTTCTCACCTTAAAAAAAAAAAAGCCCCTCGACTTCACAGTCCTCTCCTGCAGCTGTCCCAATGTTCTGCTGTTCTTTAAAGAAGACTCTTTCAAAAAGTTATTTATGTGGTTATTTCCAGTTCACAGCAGCATTATTTCTAATAGTAAATACTGGAAATAAACCAAATATCCAAGAATGAGGGGATTTAGGCTGAGAAACTCAATAGACTATTATTTAGACACTAAAATGCATTAAAAATTTTCATGAAAATGAATACTATAAAACAAACTCCATAGTATACATCAGCTACATACATGTCATGATCTTAATTTTGCAAAAAGAAAAAAAATGATTAGAAAATACATCATCTCATGTCACCTGCATAGACTGCTACTGTGCTCACATACCTGCTCCTCAGATTTTACATTCAGCTCATCCCGAGACACTAACTCAAGCACGTCTTCCAAGGGCAGAGCCAGGAACTCTTCCGACATAGACACCTCCACAAAGTGCTGGTGGATGAAGCTGTTGGCTGCGTCGTAAAGCACAGCACACATCATTGTCTCAGCAAACTGGCGCACACCCAGGCAATTTTTTGGGTGAAGCCTTTGGCATAAGAAAAGATGGAAAGAAAAAAAAAATCAGAGGAAAAAAATGTTCTTTGATCATTCTCTGGCTGATTCTGCGTAGCCAATGAATGAAAATAAATTTTTTCTTCAGCTTTGAAATAAACTCTCTGAGACACAACTTCTGAAAAACCTGCTTGCTCCATTCCACCACTGACCTTCCTGGTTGAGTGTCCAGAGCACTATTTCACCTTTGGTCACAAAGAAGGCACTGAGGTTATAGATCTAAAGAGTTTAAAACATGTGGAAAGCCAACTCTAACATCAGAATCGTAATACTTTTTTCCTTTTTAAATTTCTTTTTATTTTATTTTATTTTTTGAGTTGGAGTCTCACTCCATTGCCCAGGCTGGAGTGCAGTGGCATGCTCACGGCCACCCCAGTGTCAACCTGCTGGGCTCCGGCGCTCCTTCCATCTCGGCCTTCCAAGTAGCCGGAACTACAGGCGTGCATTACTGTGCCCAGTTAATTTTTTATTGTAGAGACAAGGTCTCGCCAAGTTGCCCAGGCTGGTCTCGAACCCACAGGCTTAGACAACCCACTCGCCTCGGTCTCTCAAAGTGCTGGGATTACAAGTGAGCCACCGAGCCCGGCTCTTTTTTCTTTTTTTAGACAGAGAGAGGCTCCAGACATTTGGAAACAACAGCAGAAGCTATCATTTATTTACTACCATTAGTGAGTCAAATACTTTTCTGGGCCTCTTATACATATTCTGTAGAATCTTAACAATGCTGCAAAGTAGTAATTGCTCTCATTTTATAGATGGAAAATGAGACTCAGAGAGACCAAAAAAGATGCTCATTATTCCCTTGACAAGCAAGCGGCAATGCTGAGATTGAACTCAGGCCTCTTGTGCACATTCCCATGGCACCAAGTCAGACCTACATTCATCAGGGCCAAGTAAACCTGGGTAAATCCCAGTTCTGGTGCTCACTGGGCAGCTTGGGTATGTTCCTTAAGTTCTCCCAAGTGTCAATAATTTCCTCACCTGAAAAAAGATGATGACAATAGCTACCCATCCCTTAGGGCTATGGTCATGATTAAGAAAGAATGTGGGCAAAAGCATGTTGCACTGTGCGTAGTGTGATGTTATCTGCTGTTTTAACTTTTATTATAGTTGTTTTTCTCACTACTGCTGCATGTGAGAAAATTCCAAATGAAATCATTGTGGTTCTAAAACCTTAGTGGTGGCAGCACTGGGGAATGGATCTTTTTTTATTTTGTGATTGATAATCTGTGAAGAGAGATGGTATTTATCAGATTAAAACTTGCCAGCCGGGCTCGGTGGCTCAGCCTGTAATCCCGCGCCTTGGGAGGCTGAGGTGAGTGGATTGCCTGAGCCCGCAGGTTCAAGACTTTATCTTTACAATAAATCAAAAAATCAGCCGGGCGTGGTAGTGCGCGCCTGTAATTCTGACTACTCGGAAGGATCGCCGGAGCCGAGCAGGTCAAGGCTGCAGTGGCCGGGAGCGGCCACTGCACTCCAGTCTGGGTGACAGAGTGAGACTCCAACTCAAAAAAGAAAAAGAACAACAAACTTGCCCAGGATTCCTTTCTTCATTAGAATGCTTTCTCTCTTTTTCTCCTATGTTGATTTGAGATTATAGGCATAGAGTTATATTTGCTTAGCAATAATCTTCATGGCCCCCAGCAGTAGATCTGTCAGGGAAGGAAAGGGCAGAGTATCTCAGGAACTTAGCTTTCTGACTAGTCAAAATTCAACATAGTTGCTTCATTCCAGCCTGAGCTTGTGCTGTCCATAGCTTTGGAAGTCTATGTGTTCCAAAGGCCAAGAAAACATGAGCAGGGAGCAACATATAGGCAAGGCTCATGTACAGTGAGGAATATAGGGCTGAAGGTCAGAGTGTCATCTGTCAAGTAATGTCTTTCTCTTAAAGCACTTATGGTGATTGAATGAGACTTGTTAACGCCCTTTACAAATTCAAGGCAGATATGAGAAGAGACCTTCCCCAGGCATCAACAGTATGTGCTTCACTATTTCCTATCACTTTGACATCAACCCAAGAGGAGGATTCAAAACACCATGGATTGGGAGTTGGATAGAGTCCAAAGATGTGGAAGAGAATGATATACAGTTATGGCATTCATTTCCATTCTCTCCTTCTCAGGTTAGGTTTCCTGTACCTAATCTTTGGCTGTATTTGATTACCTTAGCATAATACTTAGCACAAAACATACCTTCTCAACTGAACTGGGCTTTCACATCCAAGAGCATGGCATGTGAGAAGCTTGTTTTTGAGGCAATCGGTGGGAAAGAGGAGGGAGAGTTGCCACAACGAAAAGGCACCCATTCAGGAGGAGGAGGGAGACAGGAGGGAAAATTAACCTCAAGGGTAGATGAAGATCCACATCTCTCATTAGCCACTTTCACTGGCCTTCTTCTTTGCTGACATAGCTCGACTTTGTAAGCAAGGAGGCTGCATAAGATGTAATGCTTTAGCCAGCCTTGGTGGCTCAGCCTGTAATCCCACGCCTTGGGAGGCTGAGGTGAGTGGATTGCCTGAGCCCGTGAGTTCGAGACCCACCTGGGCAACTTGGTGAGACCTCATCTCTACAATAAATCAAAAAATTAGCCGGATGTGGTACAGATGTAATGCTTTACCAGAGGCAGGAAGCAACACTTAAATTAAGCAAGTTATTGACTTAGTTCTCTAATGCATTTAATGTTTCAATCTAGCTCTGAGAGATGTTTCAGAAAATACACAGTTTCAGTGCTTGCCTAAAAGCAAGAAGGCCCACATACCTGAAGGCTAGAAAAAGGGCCATAAGAAAAAGCCAGCCTCAGCCTCAGGGAGAAAAGGCTAAAGATCTAGCAGGTGGTGTGGCCTTGGGAACGATTGCTCTAATAACTTTTATGGCATTATAGCTTCTGTGCCGTCTCATCCTACCCTTTCCACTCCTGCTCAGAATCATTTTCCTTAAGTCATTGGCAATCAAACCTTGAAAAGGATGCACCTATGTGTATGACCTCAAGGGCACACAGGAAGAGAGAAGCTCGGAGACACCACCACATTCTGCGAGGCTCAGGGAGAACTACTCCAAGGAACAGAGACAATAATGGCAACTACTGGAGCGAAAATAGAAAGCAGGCTATGCCTCTGGGGTCTGTGATGGGAAATAAAGACAGGAATGAAGTGTAGGTTTAGATTTCAGAAGGGATCCTGCAGAGCTGAATGAAAAAATGTCAAGGACAGACTCAAAACATCAGGCTCATGCTTAAGTACCAGTTCCCAAAATGTTTATTGGTGCATGTAAAAAGTGCACTGGTCTAAAAATCACTATTCTAAGCATCTTTTAGATGATAGTACTTTACAGCACTGCCTGGATCCAGTGTTGATGACCTAAAAAGCCCCTAGGTGGAGCTGTTGTCCTTTAGTAAGAATATGATCATGGCCAACCTTTCCTTTCCAGAGTGCCTACTTAGCCATTCTCCAAGTTCTGGGGGAACAAAGAAATGAACTAAGTCCAGTCTGTGTCTTAAGAAGCTCACAAATGAGTAGGAAAGACAGGCTCACATGTGCTCCTCCAGCCTACCCTAGAAGGCATCCCAGGGCAGGGACAAGCTTGGCTCTGGGGCTACACTCCCATAAGGTTTCCATCTGCAAAACTGGGAACAGTACCATCTACCTCAAGATGAAACCACTCACCTGGTGGCCCCTGCGTTTCAGGCATCATTAGCATGGTTATTTGACTAGCTGCAAACTCAGCCGTGCTTAACGTGATGCCCATGAGCACCATGTGGGCAGGATGTGGACAGCAGGTAGGGCCCACAGAGCTAATGGCACTGTTGGAGCAAGATTGGAGGAAGGGAAGGTCACCTCTAAGAGGGGATGAGGTTCAGGAGGATAGATATGAGTCAGGAAGAATGCTGGTCTTCAGGCCAGGAAACTGGTGATCAGAGTAGACTCAGGTGGAGGTTGGACGTGGGAAAGCACAATAAACATAGCCGCACTGTTCTGGTTTCTCCCTGCCTGTGTGTAGCCCAGCATTAACCCTCTCAAGACTCTGGTGGCTAAAAGGTTTTTACCTTATGACTAAGGGCTTTGTTTCTTGAGGGAGAGGAAGAACCTTCTCATCTGCTTAGTCAAAAGGTCACAGGAGACCCACGAGGCCCATTGCCAAGTGCTGGTAATAGGAGGGGCTATAATTCATGGTCCCTACTCTAAAAGAGCACACAGTGATGGCTCCCAGTAGACTAAGGAGGATAGGGAATTCTAGGAGCTGAAATGTGGGTGGGCTGTTAAAGAGTTGAAGTAAAAAAGGTCAAGAAATCCAAGGAAGGTGAAGTAGCTAAACAAAGATGGAGATGGCTATGGAACAGTTAGTGAGCACTGAATAAATCTGTTTGGTGAGAAATCACTTAAATTAGTGATTAGTGAGACTGGAGAGAGAGGATCAGAAGAGATATATGTCAAGCCAAGGGAGAAGGCAGGCAGGATATAAACATATAAAACATGTTCCGAAAAGGTTTATCCCAAAGAAGTGGGCACTGCTTGATACTAATTTCAAGAACTGCCATTTCTGCAGAGTAACCTTTTCAGATCACTCCCTTCGTGAAACTCTGTATGTCCCAAGGACTGAGCAAAATGGCAGGGGATTTCAGAAATGAAATACATGTGGCTCCCCACCATGGGCCAGGCCCACCACATCACCTTACCGTTCTCGGAGGAATGTGCAGCAGGCGTCTTTGATGCTCTGCAGCTGCAGGAAACTTGCCCCCATCAGCAACGACTGGACATTTTGTTGGTCAATGGCAAGGTTGCCATTATAGGCAAAGTTGATCAGAGCTTCCAGGGCACTAGAGGAAAGAGGAAAAGCCACAAGTCTTGGCTCACAGAGATTCAGGCCCTAACTGAACTGACATTACTACCTGGAGAACAGATGGGTCCTGGCTCTAAAATCCATTTAGCCCATGCCCTTTGATAATCTATCTAAATGGAATAATTATTTCATCACAGGCAAAAACTCCTTCTACTAAGTTGTCTTCATCGCCCAAGTAATTTTATTACTTGGAATTCAAAAAAGGGAATACAACCCATAATGTCACGGCTAAAAATGTCAATGGCGGTCATGTTTCCAGGTGTGTTTTCAGTCCCTGTTTGCCTATATGCATGAATTATATGAATATAATCATAAAATACTTATGAAGCTTTCTCCTGTTGCTACACTGTCTTCATGTTTATTGTTTTTCGTGGCTGCTATATATTTCAACACGTAAATATGCTATAATTTTTGTCCTTTATTGGTATGCATAATAACTCTAACCATCTTATTGCCACTGGAATGTTTTTGAATTATTATTTCTTTGAGTTAAATTTCTAGAATAAGATTTCTAACAATGAAATCTAAATTCCATCTATGGGGCTGTATATGCTCTGGTCTGATCTCATCACCCTTCACTCTAATGCTTCCTCACTCTATTCCAACCTTCTGTACATATTTTCTTTTTTTTTAATTAAAAAAAGTTTTGGGGCCAGGTGCAGTGGCTCCCACCTATAATCCCAGTACTTTGGGAGGCCGAGGTGAGAGGACTGCTTAAGCCCATGGGTTCGAGACCAGCTTGGGCAACTTGACGAGACCTCATCTCTACAAAGTAAATCAAAAAATTAGCTGGGTGTGGTGGTGCACACCTGTATTTCCAGTTACTTGGCTCATGCCTATAATCCCAGCACTTTGGGAAGCTGAGGCAGAAGGATCACCTGAACCCAGCAGGTCAAGGCTGTGTAACTGTGAGCATGCCACTGCACTCCAGCCTGGGTGACAGAGTGAGACTCCAACTAAAAAAATAGAAAATTTTTTTTGGTAGAGATGAGGTCTTGCCATATTGCCCAGGCTGGTCTCAAATTCCTGGTCTCAAGTGATCCTCCTGTCTTAGCCTCCCTAAATGCTGGGATTATAGGTGTGAGCTACTGCACCCAGTCTCTGAACACATTCTCACCTCAGGGCCTTTTCACTGACTACTTCCTCTGTTTAGAAGGCTCTTTCCCCAGATGGCTCACTCCTTCACATCAATTAAGGACTCAACTCAAATGCCACCACATGTGAGAGGCCTCCCCTGGTCACTTTGAAATAGTACAGATCCCCTCTCCCCCGTTCTTCACTAGCCTTTATTCTGCTTTACTTTTCTCACATCGCGTTCACTCCCAGCCATACATGTATTTGTATTTGGTTAC
The DNA here is from genome assembly GCA_963574415.1 of Tarsius wallacei. Lineage (NCBI taxonomy): Eukaryota > Metazoa > Chordata > Mammalia > Primates > Tarsiidae > Tarsius > Tarsius wallacei. Next base: position 28,804 of record CAUYQG010265627.1, read on the forward strand.
AAATACAAATCCCCACTACTAGAAAGTCAGCACAATGAGTAGAAGTGCTATTTCTCACTGCTATACCTCAGCGCCTACTGTGCACATCAGAGATGTTCAGTCAATCTCTGTTAAATGAAGTGCCTGGACGTGGGATTAGCACGGCTCCTTCAGACACACACTGCAGAGAAGAGGAACACACAACTTCCCCTGGAGACCTACTTCTGTGTCTTTCCCTACAAGCAGCTGACCCGAGATTTCTACCTTGCTGTGGGTATACAAATCCTTTCCATGAACTGAGGCAGATCGCCATCAATCATCCAGAGGGTACCACACAGTCTCCTAGCTCCTTTCTTCCTCATTTTCATCACAATGAAATTAAGATGTTAGGCAACAACTGACTACAGGCTGACAGGATAACCTTGGGCATGGTCTCCTTGGGCTTCAATTTTCTGATCCACGAAATAATCATAGTATCTGTCACATTCTATCTAGACCTGTGTTGTCCAATATAGTAGCCATTAGCCACATGAGGCTATTTAAAATTAAATAAAAATTGATTAAAATTAAATACAATTGAAAATTCAGTTTTTCAGTCCCACTAGTCATATTTCAAGTGCTCAATAGCCATCTGTGGTGCACATCAGAGATGTTCAGTCAATCTCTGTTAAATGAAGTGCCTGGACGTGGGATTAGCACGGACGTGGGATTAGCTACCATTTTGGACAGTACAGATAGAAATAATATTTCCATCACTGCAGAAAGTTCCAAAGGACACTGTTCTAGACTGATGGGAAAGGAAGTTAATGAAGACACTTATTTGAAGAACTATTTTGCCAGCTGAAATGGCTAGCCCAGAAAAGTACAGAGAAGAATATACCACTGCCCTTGTACCCAGCCCCAGTTAAAAAAAAAAAAAATCTTGGAGTCTAGGTCCTATTAAACGTGTTACTCTAATAGTAGAGTAAAAACAGCACCAAAACTCCCTTCATTTTAACCCTATCTCAGGCCACTGGCTGATATTCTAATCTGTGGAGCTATGCTCCTAGATACTATGTCCTGCTGCAGGCCCTCAATGGCACCAAGCATAGGCTGCAACTGCACCTGGAAAGTAGCCTATGAAACTTGACGGTGGGATTGAGTACCTTGGGTCCATTCCTTGCATTACAATCTCATCCTGCTTGCACTCCATCATGTCATTTGTAAACATAGCATGGAAGTACGGGATCGAGGCTGCTAAGACGATCCGGTGAGCGCTGAATTTGTGGTCACCAATCTGTGGACAAAGTAAAATGCAAAGACATACTGAGGAATGCAATATAAAAACCCAACCCGCCTCACTTCCGTGGTTTATTCCACTGCCTACTGCAATGGCACTGAAGGCATGGTTAAAAAACGTAAGCCTGAATGCTTCATGTAGTAGTAGTTTGCACTTCCATGGCAGCCTCTATGCATCCCTCGCAACTCCTCTACCCATCCAAATACCTGATTCCTTTAAGAATTCATCCCAATTCCAGTTTTATTAGAAGGCAAATACAGCCGGGCTTGGTGGCTCAGCCTGTAATCCCACGCTTTGGGAGGCTGAGGTGAGTGGATTGCCTGAGCCCGCGGACTTGAGACCCGCCTGGGCAACTTGGTGAGACCTCATCTCTACAATAAATCAAAAAATCATGGTATGGTAGCACGTGTCTGTAATTCCGGCTACTCGGAAGGCTGAGGTGGAAGGATCACCGGAGCCCAGTAGGTTGAGGCTGCAGTGGCCGGGAGCGGCCACTGCACTCTAGTCTGGGCGACAGAGTGAGACTCCAACTCAAAAAAAAGAAGGCAAATAAAACAGACAAACCTACTGTCTAAGAACGCTGGAGCGCCTAACAGTATGTTCCTCTAGAAAAGTAAATACATAGTGACAGGAAGAAATGAGAAGAAACCAGACCAGACTTGAATTAGGGCTGTGTGAGGGGACCAAGGACAGAGCAGACATCGTGAGTTCAAACACTGGGGGGTCCCTGGGCACCAAGCAGACTGTGGTAGGCAACAAGGAGCCCAGAGTTCCTCTGGGAAAAACAACCCTGGCAGCCACCAGCAGGAATCACCCCTTCTGTTGACTCGCTGGTGCTCTGTGAGGCCTGCAGGGGCAACAAGGCCAACTCTTTCTCCAATTTGTATCAAGCCCTCACTGACACACCCTTAGCCTGAGGAATTCTATAATGTGTTTTCCAACAATCACCTAAAGGCTATTCCCTTCAATAAGCCTTGCCATTTATAGCTCCAAGCTATGTAAACATTTCTACTTAAGAACTTTCCATTCTCCAGGAAGAGCAAAACAGTCTTTTTCTGTTTTCCTTTCCAGAACAGTGAAATGCCAGAGTATCTCACTACGTGATATTCATCTTCTTGTGTCAGGCTTATTCAAGGATTTTAGCTCAGGTTCAAACAGCCAAAGGATCCTTATCAGATTCAAATGCTATTAGTTCCTCATATAATCCAGGTGTTGCTCTACTACCACTGTCAGGAACATTAAACAGCCGCATGCTTTGGAGGTTTTCATAATTTAAAAAAGAACAGTAATATATGCACATATTTCTTAAAGTTGTTCTACACAGTTTATAAAGAAAACTGGAAAATCTCTGTTTCCCTGATTCCATCCTGAATCTTGCTCCCGGGGCAACCTCTTTCTTCTGGTACTTATCTCCACCTTTCTAAATAATATGCCTGGCAACATGGTGAGACCTTGTTTCTACAATAAATCTACAAAAAAAAAAAATTAGCCAGGTGTGGTGGTGCATGCCTGTAGTTCCAGCTACTTGTAAGGCTGAGGCAGAAGGATCGCCTGAGCCCAGCAAGTTGAGGCTGCGGTGGCTGTGAGCAGCATGCCACTGTACTCCAGCCTGGGCAACAGAATGAGACTCCAACTCAAAAATAAACAAACAAATAAAATGCCTAGATGTTACTTCTTGACCTCTCACTTTTGGATATTACCTGTAGTAGACAGCCTTCAAATAGCCCCCAATGAACCCTGCCTCCTGGTACCCACACCCTTGTGCAGTTCTCTCCCACAACGTGTCAGGGTTGGTCTATATGACCAATAAAAGATAGCAGAAGCGATGATGGTATGTCACCTTCAAAGCTGGGTCATAAAAGGCACTGAAATTCTTATTCTCTCTTCTGGATCACTTGCTCTAGGGGAGACTAAATAACATATCCTGAGGAGGCCCATATGAAGAGGAACCGAAGCCTCCTTCTACAGCTGAGTGAACCTGGAAGAGGATCCTCTAGCCCCAGTCAAGCCTTCTGATGACTGCAACCTCAAGAGAAACCTCTGAGCTGCTTGTGAACTCCTGAAATTGTGAGATAATAAATACTTGTCTTAAGTCACTAAGTTCTAGGGTGATTTGTTATATAGCAAGAGACAATATTTTATTACTAATTTAATTTGGAATTTAGAAAACTAGGAATTTGTCCTGATACTTTTCTTTATGTATTACTCCACATACTCTCCCCATCCTTCCAATATAATTAGGTCAAATTGTGGTTAAATTAATATTAAAAGTTACATTATTAGGTTAATGTGACTATTAGTTGTAGCCAAGCCATGTCGTGTAATATATTACATTAGCTTTTTGTATAATTTAAAAATTTTCCCTAGAGTTTAAATATCTTTTTTACTATGTTCAATCAGGTATTCTATCAGTTGTTTGTTTTCCTCCACCCTTCTCCTCTGCTCTCTTCTTTCTGAGCTGAGATCTCACTGTAGCCCAGGTTGGAATACAAGTGGCATGATCACAGATCACCACAGCCTTTCCAACTCTTGGGCCTAAGCAATCCTCCCACCTCAGCCTCTCAAGTAGCTGGGACTACAGGCATGCACTGCCACATCCAGCTAATTTTCATTTTTTAAAAATTTTGTAGAGATGGGATCCATGTTGCCTAGGCAGTCTTGAACTCATGGGCTCAAGCAATCTTCTCACCTTGGCCTGCCAAAATGCTGGGATTACAGGTGTAAATCACTGCACCTGGCCAGTTGTCTGTTTCTTGAGACATCTCTACTGGCAATCTATTATTCTAGGAATTCCATTTACTTCACCTATATCAGAACCTTTGTTTTCTAGATCTCATTTAGTCCTCTTCTTTATTTATTTACTTGTTCTGGTGGAAGTATCTTCTAACAGAGCTTCCTAAGAAAAGGTATATGCACAGTAGTCTGAAAATGTTTTTACTACCCTCAAACTTGGGTGATAGTTTAACTGGTTAAAAAATTCTAAGTTGGGAATATTCTTTTTTTCTGTGAAAATTTTGAAAGTATTTCTCCACTATCTTTTAGTTTGTCGCTTTTGAGAAATCTAATGCCATTTTGAATTCTAACCCTAAATATGTGACTGTTCTCTCTAGAAGTTTTTAAAGATTTTCTCTTTATTCTTGTAGTTCTGAATTTCATAGTGCTTCACCTTAGTGTTGGTTTTCTTTCACTCACTGTGCTGTATCAATCTACAGACATAATTTCAGTTCTGGAAAAATCTTTTCATACCATTTAAAAAATAATTTATTCCCTTCTATTCATTTTCTCTTCCAAAATTTCTACTAGTTAGGTGTTGAACTTATTGGAATGAGCCTCAAATTTTCTTATTGTTCTCTCCTACTGTCCATCATTTTCATTTGGTCTATCATGTAGGAAACTTCTTCAACTTTATCTTTTCATCTTTCTGTATTGAAGTTTTATGTATTGGCTATCATTTTTTTAATTCCAAGAAATCTTGTTTTCTGAAGATTCCTTTTTTTTCTCCAAAAAGAATCTTGTTCATTTTTCATGAATGCAATATTTTCTCTAATCCCTCTTGAGGCATTATATAATTAAATTTGTTTCTTCTTTCCCACCCTGCTTTTACTGTTTCCTCTTGAGTTATTTTATCTTCCATATTTTTTTGACCTCTGTCTTTTATATTAAAGGCTTTCTTTAAATGTCTGGTGACACTTGGCTATCGATTGTTCATACTTTTAAAACTGTTTAAAAGTTCTGTGTATGCATTAATCTGTATACTTCACATTAGGGTGATCAGATGAGAATCTGCAATTTTATTGAGGACCCCTAGAAGTAGCCAGTATCTTTAAGACTTTTTCTCTGGGGATAGTTTTATCAGAACAGGATTTCCTAATCTCTTGCATGGGTTCATTGCTTGCAGATATTCCGGAAACTGAGAGAAAGGGATAGTCCTACACCTCACTACTTAGAACTTTAACTTAAAGTTCTTATTTTCAGTTTAGCTCCATATTCTGTCCCTTCTTTTATGATTGGCGTGCCTAAATTTGGAGAGTCTAGTTCAGTATCTAAGACTAAACCTTTTATCTCCTGAAAGAGTTGGGAAGGGGCATGGGCATCTAGTTGCTTTTCGTCCAGATTTTCAACGGATCTTCCTGTTTTCAGGGTATTTGGTGTCTCCAATTCTGGAGCCCTTCCAGGGTTCTACAATACAAATCCTCTTCCTCTGGAGTTTTTTCCCCTGGGAAGCACTTTCAGTTCCTCTGGCCCACTAAGTCTGCCACACATACCCTTTGGCTTTAACATTCCATTGATTTCTCATTTGCTATATGTTTCCCCTCTTACTATCATTTTAATTCAGTCACGGGGAGAATGAAGATTAAGCGTGCGTTTGATTTGTTGTGTTTAACTGCTCTGCATTTATTTCTCATCTAGAAAATAAACAGAAGACAAAAGAATAAGCTGTATGTGTATCAACAAGGTGACCTGGTTTCCAAAAAAAACTCAGTTACAGAGAAGATAGGCCTATCTTGGGATATGTTAGCCAGATTACATCTGAGTTTCTGTGTTCACTTGAGGGGAACAACAAATCTGACCTTGTTTAAAGAGGGAGACCAAGATGGGAAAGGATCTGGAAGCTATATCTTATGAGGAATGGCTAAAGGACAGCTATTCTGGAAAAGATAATTTAGGAGGAACATGATGGTTGTTCTCAAATCCTAGAAGGGTTGTCACATGGATAAGGGCAGACTTGGAAAATTACAGGAAGGCAGATTTTAGTTTATCATAAAATAATAAGGTTGGTCTCGGTGGCTCAGCCTGTAATCCCAGCACTTTGGGAGGCCGAGGCAAGTGGATTGCCTGAGCCCGTGGGTTTGAGACCAGACTGGGCAACTTTGGCAAGACCTCGTCTCTACAATAAATCAAAAATTAGCCAGGCATGGTAGTGTGCACCTGCGGTTCTGGCTACTTGGAAGGCTGAGGCGGAAGGATCGCTAGAGCCCAGCAGGTCGACACTGGGGTGGCTGTGAGTGTGCCACTGCACTCCAGCCTGGGCGACAGAGTGAGACTCCAAATCAAAAAAAGAGAATAAGAGCCTACCACCTAAGAATATTTAGGATACTATGCTCTTGTGAAAAGCTTTTAAAAATCTAAACACTCTCAATTCTCAGCTTTAAAATGTCACTTTTTTCTTTGAGTTGGGGGTCTTCCTTTGTCACTCAGGCTGGAATGCAGTGGCACAACCACGGCTCACTGCAGCCTCAACCTCCTGGCCTCAAGTGATCCTTCTGCCTCAGCATCCCGAGTAGCTGGGATTTCAGGCTCATGCCACCATACCCAACTAATTTTTGAAATTTTTCTAGTAGAGACAGAGTTTTACTATGTTGCTTAGGCTGATCTTGAACTTCTGGGCTTAAGCAAACCTCCTACCTCCGCCTCCCAAGGTGCTGGGATTACAGATGCGAGTTGCTGTGCTCAGCTAAAATTTTACTTTTTAAAAATGAGATGATCATTTATTGAGCTCCTTTTATAAGCCATGGAATATGCAGAGTACCCATTACACACATTTTCTATTTCAGGCCTATAACAACACTGCAGTGGGGAGCTACTGTGAATCACATTTTATAGATTAAACCAAGATTTAGAAGCCCAAAGTCAGGTAGCTACATTATGTGAAAGAGAAGGAATTATACTTGTTTACTGTTGGAGTTGGAGGTGGAGAAGGACCTAGTAAATAACATACCTTCTCTCAGCTTGAGTTCTCAACCAATTAAGAAATTTTAAAAATTAAAAATGTACTCATACCACATGTAGCTAAATTGTATAGAATTAAATATACACATGAAAGTTAAAAGTAAAACTGGAGAAATCTGAGCAAGGTTAGTTGAGTATATCAATGTCAATATTATAATTGTGATACTGTACTTACAGTTCCTCTGGACCAATAGTTTTACAAGATTTACCAGTGGGGGAAACTGGGCAAAAAGATACATATGATCTCATTGCATTATTTCTTACCACCACATGTGACTTTACAATTATCTCAAAATAAAGCATCCATTAAAAAAAAAAAGGACTAAGCTGGGTGTAGTGGCACATGTCTTGTAGTCCCAGATACTTGGGAGGCTGAGGCAGGAGGACTGCTTGAGCCCAGGAGTTCAAGGTTGTAATAGCTTTGATTGTACCTGTGAGTGACCACTGCATGCCAGCCTGGGCAGCATAGCAAGACCCTGTCTCTCAATAAATCAAAAATTATAAAGCAAATGGGAAATCAAAGTATTCTTTTCTTACTGATAAATGTAATATTATAAACTATGGCTTACATAAGCAGGTAAGTTGGTTCCCTATAGTTAATATGCAGAATTACATAGGCCCATGCAAAGGCTACTTTCTCCACTGACCTGCAATTACATGCTGTTACCTCATATTTTCCTTCCTCCCACCCCTAAGGTGACAAAGACATGTGAACAGATGCAACAGAATTTAGAAAAAAATCATCAGTAAGAAACATGTAAGTCAGAAAACTTAGGCTCCTTGGCATATCCCTATATTTAGCCATACTTTGCTACATACCCATGACTGAAAATATACTTCTTATAAAGTATTATCAGTAAAAAGGAATCAGTCAATGTAAAATAGAGTCAAGTTCAAAGTCCAAGATAGAACAGAAAGAGAGAAATGAGGTTATGGCATACACAAAACACTCCAAGAGTTAAACTCATGAATACAAATGGAAGCTGTAGAAGTTGGGTCCAGATAGGAGGTCTCCGTGTGTACACAACACATACCTAGTACCTATGTCCACACTGCCACTGTGGGATGATTGGCAATGAACAGGATCTACAAAGCAAATTAGGGGCAACCATAGGACTTCCTAGGTATATACAACACCCCTGAATTTGCTTCTAACAAAAAAAACCTATTCAAACTGTAAAGCCCAAACCCTTTCCACTTTTAACTGCAGCAAAGATTCAGCATTCAGCACTCACAAGTGCTCAGCACTCAGCACTTGGTTTCTACAGTGGATGCAGAATGTGTCCTCCTGAGTAGGGCTCTGCATAATGTCATCTGGAACATCCCACTCATTTACAAGGCACCCCCCCCATACATTTTATTAAAATTAAGCCCCTGAAACTTTAATACCTGTCAACAGCTTTGTTTGGAAAATTAAAAGAGGTGAAAGAGTTATACAAAGGAGGGGAAGATTAGGTTCTAAAAGTCAATGGGTAACATAAATGTACATATGTTGTAACTCTACTATACTTGGTCTTTACAAACAAGAACATACTATTCCTTTGGGAAATGTTAAAGATCAAAGTGGCCTCCATGAATCAAGTATATGATGGAAAGGAAAGTCATTTGACGTGATGTGAGGCTAAAGAAGTAGACAGGACAGTTAAGAATTCTGCATAGTTCACACCTATAATTCCAGCACTTGGGAGGCTGAGGTGGGAGGATCGCTTGAGGCCAGGAGTTCAAGACCAGCCTGGGTAACATACTGAAACTCCATTTCATTCTTTCTCTCTTTTTTTTTTTTTTTTTTTTTTGAGTCAGAGTCTCACTCTGTCGTCCAGGCTGGAGTGCAGTGGCATGCTCCTGGCCACCGCAGCCTTGACCTGCTGGGCTTAGGCGATCCTTCCGCCTCAACCTTCCAGATAGCTGGAACCACAGGCATGCGCCACCACACCCGGCTAATTTTTTGATTTATTGTAGAGATGAGGTCTTGCTATGTTGCTCAGGCTGGGCTTGAACTTTTGAGCTCAGGCAATCCTCTTGCCTCGGTCTCCCAAAGTGCTGGGATTACAGGCTTGAGCCACCATGCCTGGCCTGAAGCCCCATTTCTACAAAAAATTTTAAAATGAGCCAGGCATGGTGCCATCTGCCTATAGTCCTAGCTACGCAGGAGGCTGAAGTGGGAGAATCCTTTGGGCCCAGGTGTTCAAAGCTACAGTGAACTATGATTGTGCCACCACACTCCAGCCTGAGTGACAGTGACCCTGTCTCCGAAAAAGAACTCTACATCTTACTTTAAGAGTGTTAGGGACCAAAGATGGCATTGTGAGTGAGGTTTCAAAGGTAATCAGTTGTCCTCAACCCCCTGGAAATCCTGCTCTTTCTGAACAGATGTTATTATGCTACCTATTTCCTGCTGGAACTCTTCATATTTCTCTATAAAGGCCTCCAGCTACCAAATCCAACAGCCAACCTAATATTAGATGTGGCGATGCTCCTCCTTCATCTTAGAATTGAAGTAATTAGACTTTTTTTTTAGTACAAAGGGAAACCTCTACCATCAAAAGATGCCACTCAGTATTAGTGTGGTCTTGACCTTCACATCTGCCATGATGGTCTCCTATTACTTGCTGCAGCAGACCTATGTGCTCTGTCCAGAAGCCATCATGAACAGCATCTTGCTCTTCTGTGGCTCAGAGCTGCTGCTTGAGGGGGACTACGGCCACTTTCTCCAGTATGGACAGGATTTGAAGTACAAAAATTTCAGCCAGCAGCCTATCAGGCTGACACCACACATACATCTGGTACTTTAGCCATGTTCACGAGAACTGGTAGATCAAGCCGTCCTGGGAAAAGCTGTGCAGCTTTTCCTCAGTACAGATGTTTGGGCAACCAACCCAGCATAAGGCCAGTGGGCACCATCTTTTAAGCCAGGACTATCAGCCCAAGAGACTCTTCAGCAGCAGTATAAGGAGGGACAAGGTTATCCTCATCCTGGCCCTTCTTTGACAAAGAATCAATTTCCTGCTGACCTCAAGTTCTCCTCTTTGGTCATCAAGGCCAAAGCATCTTATATGGAACAGCTAGACTCCTTGGGCTTCCAGCAGCACCTGAACCATGTGCCTCCTGTAATGCTGTGTCATACCTGTCCCACTTGAGCACAGAGAGCCTCATATTGGTGGGCTCCCAGAATGACAAAAGAGCTTCTCACCCCATTCCTCAAAGAGACTGAGCTCCAGAACTCTTTCAGTAGCACACAGTGCTATTTTTCTACTCTCATCATGAAACAAAAGTTATTTTATAATAAATGTATATTTTCTCTTTTTAAAAAGAATGTTAGGGAACCAAGAAAGGAATTCCAAGTTGACCAGGCCACTCTGTGGAGGTAGAGTATTAGCTGGAAGGGCTGAGGAGCCCAGCCAGGGGACTACTTCCTGGCCCAGAAGACAGAAGAGAAGAGCTGAGCTCAGCCTGGATAGTGGTAGTGGGCCAGGAAAAAAAGAGGTCAGACTCAAGAAAGATGTTGGCCTTGGAACTACTATGACCTGGTGACTGACTGGATATAGGAATAAGGGAAATGCTATCAAGATGACTCCCAAGCTGCTTGTGCAGCTGGTATGTGGAGGTGCCATTCACTTAGATCAGGAATAAAAGGACTACGTTAGGGGCAGATGACGGAGTAAAGTTTTGGACAAGTGGATACCAACGCCTGAGAGACACCCAGAGATACTACATAGGAAGTGGACAGATAAATCTGAAACACAGAGATGAGTCTGGGCTCAATGGACACTTTTGGGAATCATCAGTGAAGACAGAAAAGGGATCACTTAGGAAGAGAACTCAGAGTGCACAGAGAAGAAGGTATCAGGCAACCTAGAGGAACATGAATGTCTAAAGACCACCTAGCTGAGGATGCATAAGCAAAGGAGAACAGAAGGGAGGTACAGAAAGGAGAAAAGGAAATGAGAAGAGAAGTAGGGAAACGCTGGAGGTAGAAGAGAGTAAAGGAGCCGTGGTGATCCTAAACATTGGTGTTAGAAGGGCCTCACCAGCTATGTTATCTCAGACAAGCCTCTTCCAAGTTTGACTTTCCCAACTTATAAAAGAAGATCATTCCTATTCATCTGGCTCCTCAAGAGTTTTGGAGAAGATCAAATATAAAGGCATAAGAGAATGACTAATGAACATCGTTTGACCAAATCACCAGGGTCACTCCAAATTCCTGAAGAGTCAGTGGAGGAAAAAGTGTTGTTTTGTGCAGACCTAGCTGATGTTGCTGCCAATCCTAGGTCTTGTTGGAGACATAGATTTGTGCTGATTTTTCCCAGCTTGACCATCGATGGGATGTAGGCACATTTGCAAACCTGACAGAGGTGCTTCATAGTAGCAAATGGATAAAAAAATGGCTGGCTGGGTGGGCTTTGGAACAAATTGAAGTTATTTAGCTTTTCCTGAGACGGGTCTCAGAATCACAACTTTGGTCTCATTAAATTAAGTGATATCCAATACAATACTGAAAGTGTCAGGAACTTCACAGAGATTTAACAAAAGTTTTTGCTGCATCCATCTGAGAGCACCAGCCATAAGAGACTAAGACACAAATAATGGAAGTTCTCACAAGTTCAGTCTGATGATTAGAACTCTGGTCCAGAGATTAAAACTCTTAAGTTTTGGTACACTTATATTAAGGATACAGGCAAGTTGTCCAATTTTTCCATGCTGCAGGTTTCCAAATTAGAATACAGAAATGGAGTCATGCAAGGAAAATAGTAAAAAAGTTTTAGATTAGTTGGGTGTGGTGGCTCATGCCTGTAATCCCAGCACTTTGAGAAGCAGAGGTGAGAAGACTGTCTGAGTCCAGGGATTTGAGACCAGCCTGGGCAACTTGATGAGACCTCATCTCTACAATAAATAAAAAAATTAGCCAGATGTGATGGCACACACCTGTAGTTCCAGCTACTTGGAAGGCTGAAGCAGAAGGATAGCCTGAGCCTAGCAGGTATAGGCTGCAGTGGCTGTGAGTGTGCCACTGCACTCCAGCCTGGGTGACAGAGTGAGACTGCGACTCAAAAAAAAAAAAAAAAAAAAAAAGATATTATTTATCCAGCCTACAAATTGGCGCATTGTGGACTTGAGGGCAATAACTCTGGAATCCCTGTGGCATGGGAATCCCTACTCTAAAGTGAATCCCTACTCTAAAGTGTCTCCTGGTTAGTAAAGTCTAAGACTATGACTAAACAAAAGGAACCAGAAATCCTGAGCAGCTCATCACTTACATCCATTTTGATTGGTTTTAACACACACACACAGACAGACACACACACACACACACACACACCATTTTTTCCTTGGAAAGACCGGGAAGTCTTCCATACTTGTTCCTGCTCTGGTGGTATCTTTGGATCAACAGGGATAGTGTAGCATGACACTACAAATTCTATTCCCTATCACAGGCAGGTGGGAGTCAACATTCAACCAGCTGCTTTATTCAAGCAAGAAAAGCAGCAGGACAAAATCTGAGTTGGGAGTAATTTGAGGCAAGTGTTCCCAAACCAAGGCAAAGATATACCCAGAATGGATTTTTCGTTGATGGAAAACATTTTGATATTATATTGCCCCTACCTTCAGGAGCTCACAAGGAATATAAATAAAACAATAAGAGAACAGTTAAGTGCCCAGCCTATATGGACAAGAAATCCTTGCGATCAGTAGGGTTAGACTAAGCTTTTAGACAGTCACTAGGGATGCCGAAAGTGCATGGTAAGTAGTAATCCATAATTTTATTGAGGCATAAATTTGAATCATACAGACCATGAAGGTGAGTCTAAGAATAAGTCTATAAAATGGAGAAGTTGGGCAAAGTGGCTCATGCCTATAATCTTAGCACTTGGGAGGCCAAGGTGCAAGGATTGTTTGAGCCCAGGAATTCAAGACCAGCCTAGGTAACATAGCAAGACTTCACCTTCACAAAAAAGTCAAAAAGCTAGCTGAATGTGGTGGCATGTATCTGTAGTCCAAGTTACTTGGGAGGCTGACGTGAAAGAACTGCCTAAGGCCTAAGCTCACTGAGGTTGCAGGGAGCCACGATTGTGTCACTGCACTCCAAACTGGGTGACAGAGTGAGACCCTGACCAAAAAAATAAAAAAGGAGAAATAGTAGGGATGAATTAATTTCTAAAATAAAATTAAAGAATAAAGGAGGTAGAACTGCCCCATCAGATGTCAAGACTTATTAAGAAGCAATAAGCAATAGAAATTAGGAAATTATGGTACTAAAGCTGATCAACTGAATAGAATAGAGCACTCAGAAATGTCAAATATATTTGATAAATGACAGAAATGGCATAGCAGATAATATGAAAAAAATAGTTCATTTAATAAATGGTGCTGGGACAACTGATTATCTACATGGGAATAAAAATCAGACTGAATTCCTGCCTCACATGACACCTAAAAATCAACTATAGATGGAAAAATGCCTTAAGTGTTAAAGGCAAAACATCAAAATTTTAGAAAATATGGTAGGGTCTTTTTCATCTTGAGATCAAAACTTCTTAAGATTTCAAAAGGCATTAACCATAAAAGAAAATACTTCAATATTTGGACTACAGTAAAATTAAGAACTTCTTTTCATCAAAACACCATGAAGTAAAAAGACAAATTAGCTATAAGAGGAAACATTTGTAAACATAAAACCAACAAATAATTAGTATCCAGAGTATATAAGGAACTCCAATAAACCAACAAATCATAATAAAAAGAAAACTCAGTTTAAAAGATGAACTTAAGATTTACCTAAAAGTAGGTATATCAGAGACAATAAGACAGAATGGTCCGAAAGAAAGGAAAAGATGATAAATCTCAGTAAAAATCAGGGAAATGCTAGCACCACAATGAGATATCATTTCATATCTGCAGATCAGATGTCTAATAATACCAAAAGTTGATGAGCATGTGGAGTTAAAACACTTAAACACTGCTGGAATTTACACAATCTCCACTTTGAAGAATAATGACAATATTGACATAATCTTGAAAGGTTGAACATGCATATACTCTATGACCCAGCAATTTAACTCCTAGCTATATACCTTAGATGCATGAGTTCCAGGAAATATATAATAAAATGTTTACAACATCACCATTCAGAGGAGCATAAAACTAAACAAAAGCCAATCTAAATATATATTGAGAGGACGATAAACATATAAGTTCTGATATTCATAAAATGGAACACTAAATATTAATCAATGAAAATGAATGAATTAAAAGCAATACATAACATAATGTAAAATCCCCAAGGGCAAGAATGTAACCATGTAAAAATATTTTTCCCTCTTATAATGAATGACATTTGGATAATACAGTATTTGGTACATAGAAAAAGAATATATGTAGGTTAGAAAAATAAATGTGGGAATCTATCAGAGATCTAACATGTTTCTACATAGTCCATAGGTTGAAGAGGAAGTTTCAAAAAAATAAAAAAGAAAGGGAACTTTACATATATACTGAAGAATGAAAATACAACATATCAAAATTTGTGAGACACAGTTAAAGCAGAGGTAAGATTACAACACTAAATGCTTACATCAGAAAAGTCTCAAATGAATAATCTAAGCTCCTCCCTTAGAAAAAGAGAAAAAATAAACTCAAAGCAAATAGTAAAAAGGAAATTAAAAAGAACAGAAATCAATGAAATAGAGAACATAAAAACAATAGAGGAAACTAATGAAACAAAAAGCTGGTTCTCTGAAAAGATTAACAAAATTGACAAACCTATAGAGTAAGACTAACAAAGAAAAAAGACAGAAGAGACAAAGCACCAATGCAGGAATGACAGTGGATAATACTCCAGATCCTGCAATCATAAAAAGTATCATAAGGAAATACTATGAACAACTCCACACACATAAGTTTGACAACTTTGATAAAATGAACTGATTTCTGTAAATGGCAATTTACCCAATATGAAAGAGTAACATAAGTAGCCTTATAACTAATACAAAAATTAAATTTGTAATTTTAAAACTCCCAAAAGTAAATCTACAGGTTCAGATAGTTTCATTACAGAATTCTACCAAATATTTTGTAAATAATTAACACCAATTTTAAACAATTTCTTCCAGAAAACAGAAGAAGGGATATCTCCAAGTTCATTTTATGAAGGCAGTATGACCCTAATGCCAAAATTGGACAGAGAGAATATAAAAACAGAAAACTACAGATCAATATTCCTCATGAATATAGATGCAAAAATCCTTAACAAAACATTAGCAAAAACAAAATTCCACAGCATATACAAATAATTATATATTATGAACAAGCAAGTTTAAAGAGGGACAAGGTAGGTTTAATATTTGAAAATAAATCAGTGTAATCAACCATGTTAACTAGCTAAAGAAAAAAGAATTCACACAACTCTTTCAATTGATGCAGAAATAGCATTTGATAAAATTCAATACTAAAAAAAATTCAATACTCATGATAGAAACTCACAGAACATTAGGAATTGAGGGGAATTTCCTCAACTTGATAAAGAACATCTACAAAAACCTTTTAACTAACATCATATTTATGGGTAAAACACTGAATGCTTTCCTCTAAGATGCTGAACAAGGCAAGGATGTCCACTATCACCACTCCTATTTAACAGAGTACTGAAATTCTAGCCAGCTCAGTAAGGTAACAAAATGAAATAAAAGGAATATGATCAGAAAATAAGAAATAAAACTATCCCTAATTGCTGATGACATTATGGTTTATGTAGAAAATACAAAGCAATCTGCAAAAAACAAACCTAGAATGAGTGAGTTCATCAAGGTTATAGGACACAAAATCAACATACAAAAATCAATGGTATTTTCTGTATACTTGCAATTAATATGGGGAAACCAAAATTTAAAATACAATTACATTAATAGTCACTAAAAAAAATCTAATACTTATGTGTAAATCTAACAAACCAATGTACAGGATTTGTATGCTGAAACTGCAAAATGCTCATGAAAGAAGTCAAAGATAATTGACTACATAAATGGAGAGACATATTGTGATCAAGGATTAGAAGACTCAGTGCAGTAAAGATGTCAATTCTCCCTGAGCTGATATACAGACTTGACATAATTTCCTATTAAAATTCTAGCAAGATTACTTTTATAGATATAGTCGAGATTATTCTAATTTATATGAAAGACAAAGAAACTGGAATGGGTAAAACAAGTCTAAACAAGAAGAATAAAGTGCAAATGGCCAACAAACACAAGAAAAGACTGTTAATATCATTAGTCATCAGGGAAATGCAAATCAAAAGCACACAAGATACCACTTAACACCCAACAAGATGGCTATTATCTAAAAAAACAGAAAATAAAAAAGTATTAGCAAAGATGTAGAAATATTGCAACCTTTGTGCATTGCTGGTGGGAATGTAAAACAGTGTAGTCACTGTAGAAAATAGTTTGGCAGTTTCTCAAAAAGTTAAATACAGAATTACAACACAACTCACAATTCCACTTCTAGTTAGATACCCAAAAGAATTGAAAACAAAGACTCAAACAGATGTGTACACCAATATTCAGAGTAGCATTGTTCATAATAGCCAAAATGTAGACACAACCTAAGTGCTCATCATCAAAATGTGATACACTACATCAGTGGAATATTATTCAGGAACAATGAATGAAAGGAATGAAATCAAGAGAATGAAAAGATAAGCCACAGACTAGGAGAAAATATTTGCAAACAATGTGTCTGAAAAAGGACTGTTATACAGAGTATAGAAAGAATACTTAAGACTCAACAATAAGATAACAAATAACTCAATTTAAAGATGGGCAAAAACGTGAACAGGCAACTCACCAAAGATGACATATAGATGGAAAATAAGCATATGAAAATATGCTCACTATATTTCTTTGGTGAACTGCAAATTAAAACAGCAACAAGATACCACTACACACCTAAAAGAAAGGCCAAAATCTAAAACATTAAGAATACCAAATGATAGCAAGGATGTAGAACAACAGGACCAAGAATGGTAATTCATTGCTAGTGGGAATGCAGAATGGTATAACTCCTCTGGTTCTTGAGCCAGGCTTTGAATCATTCTTTCATGGCCTCTCTGATGGTACAGCCACTTTGAAAAACAGTTTGGCAGTTTCTTAGAAAATGAAACATAATTGTACCATATGATATAGCAATCATGCTTCTTGGTATTTACTCAAAGGAGTTGAAAATTTACATCCACACAAAAACCTGCCCACAGATGTTTATAGAAGCTTTGTTCAGAATTGCCAGAACTTAGAAGCAACCAAGATGTCCTTCAGAGCTCAAGGGTTGCAAGTATCCACTTAAAATGCCATGTGATGCTAATCATCTCTGTGTGAGTAGTTCCTCTAGTAAATTGTGTATTGCAGTTAAAAATGTAATACCATAAACCTTGAATAACACCATAGACCCATATGAAATGCCACTAGTGATGCTGGAAGTGATCCCAAAAGGGAGAGAAAAGTCATGATATCATAAGAAAAAGTGGATTTGCTTGATATGTACCATAGATTGAGGTCTGCAGCTGTGGTTGCCCACCATGTCAAAATAATGAATTCAGCGTAAGGACTACTGTAAAATTTAAAAAGAAAAGAAAATTTGTGATGTCATCACCGCAACTACACCAGCATGTGTGTAAATCTTGTACTTTTTGTGAAACACCTTTTTATCTTGTATTAAAAGTGCAGCTTTCATGTAGGTGCAGATTGCTGTAAGAAAGGCATACTCCAGCCTGGGCAACGTTGTGAGATAATGTCTCCACAAAATATCAAAACATTAGCTGGGTGTGGTGGTGCATGCCTGTAGTCTCAGCTACTCAGGAGGGTGAGGTAGGAGGATTGCTTAAGGCCAGGAATTTGAGGCTGTGGTGAGTCATGACTGTGCCACTGCATTCCAGCCTAAGACCCTCACTAAGGGGCGGGGGGGCATACCTACAGAATCTAATATGATTTGAGAAAAGGTGAAATCATTATATAACAACTTAAAGCAAAAGGAAGGTGAAGGATCTAAAGTTGGAATTTTAATGACAGCAAAGGATGGTTTGATAATTTTAGAAAGAAGTTTGATTTCAAAAATGTCAAAATAACAGAAGCAGCGTCTGCAGACCAAGAGGCAGCAGATAAGTTCCCAGAGATGCCATTAAGAAAATAACTGAACTATATTTTTATCTATAAAGCTACAAATCCCTTAGCTGTGAACAGAAAAGATAAGCACCGGTTGCCAGTCTCTTAGTTGTACAACAAGAAGTCTTGGACAATGAAAACTCTTTTTCTGGATTGGCTCTATTGATGTCCCCGAAGTCAGGAAGTACCATGCCAGTACAGGACTCCCTGTTAAAGTTATTTTGATATTGGGTAATGCCCCTGGCCCCCCTAGAATCCCATGAGTTCAAAACCAAAGGCATTAAAGTGGTCTACTTGCCCCCAAATAAAATGTCTCTAATTCAATCTCTAGATCAGGTATCCTAAGACCTTTAAGGCTCACCACACACAGTACTCTATGGAAAGAATTGTCAACATCATGAAAGGGATCTCCAACAGAGAAAAATATCATGAAAGTCTAGAAGAATTACACCATTGAAAACATCATCAGCCGGGCTTGGTGGCTCAGCCTGTAATCCCGTGCCTTGGGAGGCTGAGGTGAGTGGACTGCCTGAGCCCGGGGGTTCGAGACCCACCTGGGCAACTTGGTGAGACCTCATCTCTACAATAAAACAAAAAATGAGCCGGATGTGACAGCGCGCACCTGTAGTTCCAGCTACTTGGAAGGCTGAGGTGGAAGGATCGCCGGAGCCCAGTGGGTCGAGGCTGTGGTAGCCGGGAGTGGCCACTGCACTCCAGTCTGGGCGACAGAGTGAGATTCCAACTCAAAAAACAAAACAAAACAACAAAAAAAGAAAACATCATCACTGTTTTAGAAAGCCATAAAGGTCATCAAGTCTGCTGGAGAAAACTGTCCAGATGTTGTACATGACTTCACAGGATTCATGCTCGAGCCAATTCAGGAAATAATGAAAAAGACTGTAAAAATGACAAAAAAAGGTAGAAGAGAAAGGGTTTCAAGATACAGATCTGGGAGAAGTTAAAGAGCTAATAGACATCACACCAGAAGAATTAACAAAATATGACTTGTTGGAGATGAGTGCTTTGGAACCAGTGCCAGATGACAAGGAAGAGGACATAGAAGAAACAGTGCCAGAAAACAAACTGACATTAGATAATCTGGTAGAAGAGTTTCAATTAGTCAAGACTTCTTTTATGACATGAACCCTTCTATGACACAGGCATTGAAATGAAAGAAAATGGTGGAAAAAGAATTGGTACTATATAAAAACATTTTTAGAGAAGTGGAAAAGCAAAAAAGTCAGAGAGAAATTACAAAGTACAGTTAGCCCCTAAACAACAGGGGTTTGAACTACGCAGGTTCACTTATTCGTGAATTATTCTTCCACATTCCATAGCAAGACTAATCCTTCCTCTTCCTCCTCCTTCTCCGCCTACTCAACATGAAGACAATGAAGACCTTTATGATGATCCACTTCCACTTAATGAGTAGTAAATACATTTTCTCTTCCTTATGGTTTTCTTAACATTTTTTCTCTAGTTTACTTCATTGTAAGAATATGGCATTTAATACATATAACATACAGAATATGTGCTAATTGACTATTTATGTTATTGGCAAGGCTTCTAGTCAATAGTAGCCTATTAGTAAACTTTTTGGGTAGTCCAAAGTTATACTTGGATTTTCTTTTTTTTTTTTAATTTTTAATCTGTGGGGAGGTCAGCACTCCTAACCCCCTTGTTTCAGGGTCAACTGTTTAGCTACAGTAAGACTGTGTAGTACTGGTGAAGAGATAGGGACACAGAACAACAGAAAAGAACAGAGAACCCAGAAGTAGTTCCACAAAAGAATGGCCACTTGATCATTGAAAAAGGTGCAATGGAAAAAAGAGTATGTTCAACAAATGGGACTGGAGCAATTGCATATGCATATAACAACAACAACAACAACAACAAAGAACTCCAATCTACACCACAGCTGATACAAAATTAACTCAGAATGGATCATAGATTTAAACACAGAACCATGCAACTTTTAGAAAGAAACACAGTAGAAAATCTTTAGGGCCTAGGGCTTGGTGAAATGTTCTCAGACATAAGACTGAAAGCACAATACATAAGGGAAAAAAATAGGTAAACTAAATCACAATGCAAAACTTTTGCTCTGTGAAAGAACCTGATAGAATTAAAAGGTAATCTACAGACAGGAAAAATATTTGCAAATTACATACCTGACAAAGAACTTGTATCTATAATATATAAAAAACTCTAAAAATTCAACAGTTAAAAAGAAAACCCAAGCCGGGCTCAGTGGCTCAGCCTGTAATCCCGCGCTTTGGGAGGCTGAGGTGAGTGGACTGCCTGAGCCCACGGGTTCGAGACCTGCCTGGGCAGGTGAAACCTCATCTCTACAATAAATCAAAAATATTAGCCGGGCTTGGTAGCGCGCGCCTGTAGTTCCAGCTACTTGGAAGGCTGAGGAGGAAGGAACGCCGGAGCCCAGCAGGTCGAGGCTGCGGTGGCTGGGAGCGACCACTGCACTCCAGTCTGGGCGACA
This sequence comes from Tarsius wallacei, assembly GCA_963574415.1. Lineage (NCBI taxonomy): Eukaryota > Metazoa > Chordata > Mammalia > Primates > Tarsiidae > Tarsius > Tarsius wallacei. Next base: position 49,439 of record CAUYQG010265627.1, read on the forward strand.
GAGTGAGACTCCAACTCAAAAAAAAAAAAAGAAAACCCAATGAGAAAACGGGCAAAAGACATGAAGAAATATTTCATCAAAGAGGATATACAAGCTGGGCACAATGGCTCACACCTGTAGTTCCAGCACTTTGGGAGGCAGGGGCGAGAGAACTGCCTAACCCCAGGTGTTCAAGACCAGCCCAGACAACTTGGCAAGACCTCATCTCTACAAAAAAATTTTTAAAAATTAGTTGAGTGAGGTGGTGTGCACCTGTAGTTCCAGCTATTTGGAAGGCTGAGGTGGGAGGATCACTGGAGCCCAACAGGTCGAGGCTGCGATAGCCGTGAGTGTGCCACTGCACTCTAGCCTGGGTGAAAGAGGGAGACTCTGACTTAAAAATGAAAAAAAAGGATATACAGATAGCAAATAAACCCATGAAAAGATGTCCATCAGTATTCATCAAAGAAATGCAAATTAGAATCACAATGAGATAGTACTACACATTTAATAGAATAGCTAGAATTTAAAATAGTGATAACATCAAACACTGGTGAGGGTGCAAAAGAATCTGGTCACTCATTGATTTAGTCAGGTTTTTCGGGAAAATAGAAATAAAAGGGTAGAAAGGGAGAAAAATTTATTTTAAGGAATTGACTTGTGTGATTATGGGGGTTAGCAAGTCCAAAAATCTGTAGGGTGGGCTGGCAGGTTGGAAATTCAGGTAAGATGTGATGTTATAGTCCTGAATCCGCAATCTGTAGGGCAGGTGAGTAGACAGGTAACTTAGACAGAATTGCTTCTTTGGGAAACCTCAGTTTTTGCTTTTTTTTTTTTTTTTTGAGTTGGAGTCTGACTGGAGTGCAGTGGCCACTCCCAGCCACCACAGCCTCAACCTGCTGGGCTCTGGCGATCCTTCCGCCTCAGCCTTCCAAGTAGCTGGAACTACAGGCGCGTGCTACCAAGCCCGACTGGTTTTTGATTTATTGTAGAGATGAGGTCTCGTCAAGTTGCCCAGGCGGGTCTTGAACTCACAGGCTCAGGCAATCCAGTCACCTTAGCCTCCCAAAGCGTGGGATTACAGGCTGAGTCACCGAGCCTGGCTAGTTTTTGCTCTTAAGGCCTTAAACTGATTGAATGAGATCCACTCACATTATGGAGGGCAATTAGCTTTACTCAAAGTCTACTAATTTATTGATATTATTACTATTTATTTATTTATTTTAATGGTAGGGAGCTCACTATGTTGCCCAAGTTGGTCTCATACTCAAGCAATCCTCCCTCCTCAGCCTCTCAAGTAGCTGGGACTTCAGACAGGCTCAAAAGACCAAGCTGCAAAAGTCTACCAATTTAAATGTTAATCACATCTAAAAATATCTTCACAGCAACATCTAGACTGGTGTTTGACCAAATGACTGGATACCATAGCCTAGCCAAGTTGACACATAAAATTAACCATCACACTCATACATGTCAGTGGAAATGTAAAATGGAAGAGCCATTCTGGAAAATAGTTGGACAATTTCTTCTAAAACCAAAAATGTACTCACCATACAACACAGTAACTCTGCTCTTGGGCATTTATCCCAAAGAAATGAAAACTTACGTTCATGCAAAATTCTGTACATGAATATTCATAGCAGCTTTATCTGTAACAGTCAAAAACTAGAAAATGTCCTTTAATGCAAAAATGATTAAACAAACTGTGGTACAACCACACCAAGGAATACTACTCAGAAATATAAAGGAAATAGCTATCAATTCACACAATAAGTTGGATGGGCCCCAATGGCATTTTGCTGAGTTTTCACTTTTTTCAAGTCTATCTCGAAAGGTCACAAACTCTAAGATTTCATTTATATAACATTCTCAAAATGAGAGATGAAGTACAAATTAGTGGTTGCCAGAGATTAGGGATGGTAGGTGGGAGGGAGATGGATGTGACTATAAAGGGATGGATGTGACACATGGGAGATCATTTTTTTTTTTTTTTTTTTGATTTGGAGTCTAACTCTGTTGCCCAGAGTGGAGTGCAGTGGCACACTTCCGGCCACTGCAGCCTCGACCCACCAGGCTTCTGCGATCCTTCTGCCTCAGCCTTCCAAGTAGCTGGAACTACATGTGCGTGCTACCATGCCTGGCTAATTTTTTTATTTATTGTACAGATGAGGTCTCGCCAAGTTGCCCAGGCGGGTCTCAAACCTGCGGGCTCAGGCAGTCCACTCACCTCAGCCTCCCAAGGCGCGGGATTACAGGCTGAGCCACCGAGCCCGGCTGGGAGATCTCTGTAGTTATAGAATAGCTCTGTGTTGTGGAGGTTATTAGTAACCTTGACAAGAACAAATAGTGGTGGCCCGATATGGCCAATTTATCTATCCTTAGTAAAACATGAGTTCCACCAAGGGAGAAATCTTTATATGTTTCATGTTTCTTGGAACAGTCAGGCAATTAATGCTCAGTATTTGTTGAATGAAGTTTATTTATTTATTTATTTGTTTATTTATTTATTTTTTGAGTTAGGGTCTTTGCTCTGTTGCCTAGGTTAGAGTGCAGTGGCACGATCATAGCTCACTCCAGCCTCGACCTCCTGGGCTCAGGCTATCCTTCTGCCTCAGTCTCCAGAGTAGTTAGGACTATACGCACATACTACCATGCCTAGCTAATTTTTTTTTGTGGAGACTGAGGTCTCACTACGTTGCCTAGGCTAGTCTCAAACTCCTGGGCTCAAGCAATCCTCACGCCTCTGCCTCCCAAAGTGCTGGGATTACAGGCATGAGCCACCACACCTGGCCCGAAGTTTCTGAATGAGTCAACTCAACATATAATTGAGTCTGGTCATGTCAGTTCCCATTTTTTTGGGGGGGTCCCTACTGCTTACAAGTCATAACTGAACCCCAAACCAGCCTTACTCTACTCCATCCAGTTTTAGTCTCTATCATATCTATTTTCTAAACTGCTAGCAATTCCTCCCAGTTGTCTGTTCTCTCTGCTTGGATCCTCATCCCCTTATCTTTCTGCCCAGTGAATTATTCCTCATCCTTGAAGATTCAGCTCAAGTGGTCCCTCCTCTGAGGGGGCTCCCTAACTTCCAGTCAGCTCCCTCCTTACTGTGACATCTGGTACAAGCTTCAACCAGAGCACATTGTACTGTCCCTAACAAATATTTCTCTAGCCAGGCTGAATATTCTTCCCACAGAAAGGAAGATGTGTCCTAACACTTGACACAGTGCCTCATGCTCAAGTGTACTTAATAAAGCCTAAAGTCTACTTCATCTATAAGATCCTTCATCTGAGATTCAAACAAATAACAAAATTTCTGACAAATGTTACCTCTTCTTTTTAACTGCTGACCTTTTGGCTCAGGACTGGTAGAACTGATCAAAGTGGGCAAGACATAGAGAGGGACTCTCTAAGCTTATCTGAAAATTCAGATTCTCCGGAGCCTCTGAATTTTCAGAGGCTCAGGACTGGTAGAACTGATCACAGGTGGCAAGACATAGAGAGTGACTCTTTAAGCTTATCTGAAAATTCAGTTGACTGAAGTAAAAGCCTCAAGAAATAGATGGTAATTTGTAGAGGGCTTCTTCCAGGCTAACAGTGTATTCTTGGTCCTGAAGAAATAAACAAGCTATATGAGCTACCTTGTTTGCTCAGGTGGGTTTCTAACAAGATAGCATATAAGAAAATGCAGCCGTGGGGAGCAGGCAGGGGGGTTCCTTCACCTTGAATGCTGATGACCTGCCCATCAACCCAGAAATATGGACAGAGTGACACTCATTCATGTCATCATAAGCAGAAATGATGAGTCATCACAAACCCATGGGGCTGGGAAACTGATGGCAATTATAATAAAACGTAACTGGGCTCAGTCTGGAGGCTTGATGGCATTTTAGAGCACACTGTCTGAACCCTCTGTTGATATAGCTTTGGTCTCTCTGCTTTGGGGGCCCCATTGGAAAGTGACTCAGGAAGGGGGTAAGGGAGGAAGTGGCTGACCAGTTGATAATAAAAAAAGACCTGGGGCTATAGTCCCATATAAAGAGCTAGCCAAAATATTCAGGCTAGTCCCTACTTCCTCCAAACCTTCTCCCACCTCCAACTACCCATATCCAGCAAGGTAGAATGGGAGAAAGAAGAAGACGGGAGGGTAGAATCCTCAGGAACCACTGAACACCTCACTGTATTAGCACCAAGTGATTTGCAGATGTTTCATAACATTCCAGACTCCTCACCATGAGAATTCAAGGAGTTCACAGTCTACATCCAACTCACATCTCCAGTCTCACATCCACCTTATTCCTCTCTCTTACTTGTTCGAGAAATATACCATAGACACTTTCATGCCTGGGCCTTTGAACAGACCCTCCCCAAGCCTGGAATGCCTCTTCCCAGTATGTCTAAGTCCTATACATCTTACAAGATGCCAACTAAATACCATCCTTTCCATGAAACAGTCATAAACCCTCTGAATTGTAAGTATCTGCCACCCTTTCATGTTCCTTTATGCCCCTGGTGATACCTGTGCAGCTATAGAATTTATCACACTATGTCTTGTCTCATAATTAATTGATGGATATCTATCTCCTTCACTAATCTATAAAAGCCAAAGACAGAGGCTAACTCCCATTCACAGCAGGGTATCCCAATGCGCCTAGCAAAGTACCATACACAGTTAAATGCATTTCTATAGCATGCTGGCTGAAGGAGCATCTCAAATATAATGCCAGGGGCCCTTTAGGGTAATTCAGCAAACACTTCTGAGCACTTGAAGCATGCTAAGTAAGGACTCTGCTAGATAAAAGATGGTTCACATACTTCAGGGGTTCAACATCTGAGGGGAAGAGAACCACTTGAACACATCTACACTCTGTCAGTATGGTGAGGATAACAGAAGCAACACATGAAGGCAGGATTTCTCACTTTTGGTGCACAGGATGTAAGAATCACCAGATTCTAGCTCAGTAGGTCTGAGGTGGGATCTGAAATTCTGCATTTCCAACAGGCTCCCAAGGTGATGCTGGTACTATCAGTCCAATGACAACACTAAGTAGGGAGAGGTTAAGCTGCAATGGAAGAGGCAGAGATGAACTACACCTGGAGGGATTGAGAGGACTGTCTTCAGAGAGATGGGATTTCAGACAACCCCTCACTGTGACAGGACAGTGCAAAAGAAGGCAGCATGGGTTCTTTGAGAAAAGAAAATATGGAAGGGGTTGGGCACCATGATTTACACCTGTAATCCCAGTGCTTTCCGTGGCCAAGGCAGGAGGATCACTTGAGGCCAGGAGTTTGAGACCTGGCCTAGGCAATACAGTGAGGCTCCATCTTAAATTAAAAAAAAAAAAGTAGCCGGGTATGGTGGTGCATGCTTATGGTCCTAGCTATTCAGGAGGCTGGGGCGGGAGGATCACTGGAGCCCAGGAGTATGAGGCGGCAGTGAGCTATGGTCGTGTCACTGCACTGCAGCTGGGTGACAGAGCAAAATGCTGGCTCTAAAAAAGAAAGGAAGGAAGGAAGGGAGGGAAGAAAATATGGAAGTAGGCCAGGCATGGTGGCTCATGTTTATAATCTCATAATTTTGGGAGGCCAAGGAGGGAGGAATTCTTGAAGCCAGGAGTTTGAGCTCAGCCTGGGCAACACAGTGAGACCCTATCTCTACAAAAATAAAAATAAAGAAATATAGAAGGAGCCTTGAAGCATGGGTAGGACTCTGCCTGGCAGATGGGTGCACATACTACAAGCCAGAGGAATACTAGAGCAAAGGCCCAGAAGATGGGGAATACAGACCATAAAGAGACAGTCAACTGAGATGCAGGAGGAGACATGAGCAGCTAGGGGAGAAGAGAAAGAGGGGCCAAGTCTAGAGGACTCTGAATATCAAGAATATAGCTGAAAGTCCTAGAAAAATCACCTAGGATGGCTGTCAACAACAACAAACATTCTTAAGCTTCTCCCTCTGACGTCTGAGACGTCAGTGACTAACGGATTTCTATGAGCAGCTTAGAATAAGCAGAGATTCAGTTAAATCAGCAGTCCTTTCCTAAATCCTACTGAAAACTAGCCGCCACCTGCTGCTCCTGCATTCCCACTACCTATCAGACACCTTGATAACTTTTAAGTGCTAGGCCACACACATGGAAAAACAGACAAGCTTTACCCAACATGAGGTAGAGGCACCTTTTAAAACCACCAAGAGCTGAGCAGCTCTGTTCTATTTCCTGCTTCTCTGACAAGTTTCTAACCTCTGATTTTCACTGTGTGCAAAAGAATAGAATTTCCTTCAAGAACAGGCCAGAATGAGTCTCTCTTTGGCCATCACCATAATCACTCCTAAGCAGCAGAAGGAGAGCATGCAAGTGAAATCCTGTGCTGTCTTCATGAAATGTGAAATATGCACCCTCCCTTTCTATGCTGTGGGTACACCTCTCACATTCTGCCCTGATTCTTCATTCATAAATAAATAAGTACTGCTTGGCTTCATTCAATCACAAAGTATTTACTGAGCCATACAGTATCATCCAAGGAACAACACTGGGCCTGGGTGGCCACCTCTCTGATCTTTTGTCCTTTTACATCTCTTCTTGGTCACTCTATTCTTACCACGCTGGCTTCCTGCTGTTTCCCCAAAATACCAAGTATGCTCCTGCCTCAAGGCTCTGTGATTACTATTCCCTCTGCCTAGAATACTCTTACCTCAGATGTCCTCATGGATTATTCCCTTACTTCATTTTGATCTCTATTCACAGGGGTGGACTCTGATACATCTAAACAGTCCTCTTATCCTGTTTTATTTTTCCTCAAGGCACTGATCGCCACTAGACATTTGCCATCTGTTTACTGTCTGCTGCTCCACTAGAATGTAAGCTCATAGTTACAGAAGCTTGGCCTGTTCTACTCACTGTTGAACCCCCAGCACTTAAAACAGTGCTTGGACCAAACATGGGAGGTGCTGACATACCTGCTGAGCATGCTGTTGAATGAAAATGAAACGGGAAGCCATTCAAAGCAGAACAACATCAGAGCCAAGCCTGAAGAAAAGCAATCTGTTAGCAGCACAAGGATCATTCCCTAAAGGCTCTGTAAGAACTCTCTCAATGCACGAGTCAAGTTAAAGAAATCCTGGTTAGGAATAGTGGCTTAATGAGCACCTATAGCACCCATTATGTAGACACCGCAGTAAACAATTCAGTCACAGCCCTGCTCTCAAGGAGTTACAACACTCAAATTAAGTATGTAATTACTATTGTGATAAGTGCCACAAAATATACATAAAAGAGAGGATGAACCAGTCAATTTCAGAGTTTCCATTGTGCATGACTAGATGGATGGTGTGCCATCCTTACACAAAGGAAACAAAAGAAGAGATGAGCAAGAGGATTCATCTTTGGCTGGGCTCAGTACTTTGGGAGGCTGAGGTGGGAGGATCGCTTGAGCACAGGAGTTCGACACCAGCCTGGGTAACATAGCAGGACATTGTCTCTACAAAAAAATTTTTTGAAAATTAGCTGGCGTGGTGGCACATGCCTCTAGTCTCAGCTACTTGAAAGGCTAAGGGGGAAGGACTGCCTGAGTCCAGGAGGTTGAGGCTGCAGTGAGCCATAATTGTGCCATTGCATTCCACCTGGGGGACAGAGTGAGACTCCAACTCAAAAAAAAAAAAAAAAGAAGAGGAAGAAGAGGATTCATTTTGGATATACTGAGTGTGAGGATCCACAGGACAAATGGAAATGCAAGTCTACCACTAGAGAACAAAATAACAAAGTATAGATTTGAAAGCTATTTGTAATTTGTAGTCTATCCAACACACCTGTACTTTGAAGACATGTTAGCACAGCATGTTTTGCTGTTCCTCAGAATAGCTCTGTCAAGGCTATATGAGCTTTAGAACTAACAAATCAATACAAGAAAAAGAAAGTTCACAACATGTGCACATCACTTAAAAATATATCTCTTAGCCGGGCTCGGTGGCGCAGCCTGTAATCCCTCGCTTGGGGAGGCTGAGGTGAGTGGACTGCCTGAGCCCGCGTTCGAGACCCGCCTGGGCAACTTGGCGAGACCTCATCTCTACAATAAATCAAAAAATTAGCTGGGCGTGGTAGCGTGCACCTATAGTTCCAGCTGCTTGGAAGGCTGAGGCGGAAGGATAGCCGGAGCCCAGCAGGTTGAGGCTGTGGTGGCCAGGAGCGGCCACTGCACTCCAGTCTGGGCGACAGAGTGAGACTCCAACTCAAAAAAAATATATATCTATATATATATATCTCTCTTAGAAGGCAATTCCTTTCAAGTGACCATTTGAAGTGCAGCTATAGAGCTGAGCTAATACAGGTTGGCTCTTAACAGCTGAGGCAGCTTACTACAAGAAAAATACAGAGTTGTGGAAGAGAGGGGGGCACATAACATCTATAAGGGTACCCAAACTTTACCTGTACGATGACCACTTATGTACCTAACCCTGAAATTGTACCCCACATCTTTAAATTTTTTTTTAAAAATGCTTACATGTAAATATAAAAAGAAATGTGAAAAATAAAACAAAAACAAATTTAAGAAAACCAGAGTTGGAAAGATTACTCTTTAGTATCAAATGTTTCTAATCAATGAGGCTGGATACAGAGACAAATTCTGTTTTTATTGTCTACAAAGTCACAAAGCACTACAAGTAATCTCACTTGTCCACCTGGTAACAAGTCTTTCTTCAGCTTATTTCTCTCCTTTTTATTGTGATAAAATACAAATAATACAAAATTTATTACTTTAACCATTAAAACATTTTTCTTTATTTTTTCTGTAAGAGACAGAGCCTTGCTATGTTGCCCAGGCTGGTCTCGAACTCCTGGGCTCTAGGGATCCACTCACCTTGGCCTCCCAAGGTGCTGGGATTAAAGACGTGAGCTGCTGCACCTGGCCTATGCTTTAACTACTCTGAAGTGTACAGATCTGTGGCATTAAGTACATTCACACTGTTCTACAACCATCACCACTATCTATCTATAGAACTTTTTCATCTTCTCAAATGGAAACTCTGTACATATTAAACAATAATTTCCAATTCCCCTCTCTCCCCAGCCCCTGGCAACCAACATTCTACTTTCTGCATCTATGAATTTGACTATTTTAGGTATATCACTTAAGTGGAATCATACAGTATTTGTCCTTTGGGACTGGCTTATTTCATTTAGCATAATGTCTTCAAGGTTCATCCATGCTGTAGCAGAATTTCCTTCCTTTTAAGGCTAAATAATATTCTACTGTATGTATATACAATATTTTGTTTATCCATTCATCCACTGATGGACCCTTGGATTGCTTCTACCTTTTGGCTATTGTGAAAAATGCTATGAACACTGGTGTGCAAGGTCTGTCCTTGAACTTATTTTCTGAAAAGCATTTTTGTGTTTTGATCATATTTGGCACACTCTACCCACACATACCACTTTGGGTATGTGTGGGTCATATTTGAAGCACCTCTACTTTGCCTGCTAAAAGCCTAAACTATGACCCTTACCTTCAAGGCCCTGAATGCAGGTTGTCTGTTCCACTGGAATATAGGAGCCATCATGGTCTCCACTGGCCTGCCATTCTGCAAGCAGCTAAGCATCCTCAGCTTCAATTGAAAGAGCAAGGGACCATGTGTCTTTAGTTAACACTTTGGAAACATTCCACTTCTAGCTCTAGAAGAGTTATAAGACTTAAAAGATGAGATGCAAAATTTAACAGTAACTTTTCCTGTGTCACTTACTCACACTTTAACCAGTACAGTCCCATGATCACCTGCAGTAAGCTGGAAAAAAAATTCTTTACTTCTGGTTTGTCTGTAGTCTGTGACAAGAGATGCTGCAAATTCCTAGATACCGTGTTGAAACTACGGAAGTATGTGCTGGGGAAATAAACAACTGTAAACTACTCCAAAAGCCTTACAGGTCATACAACAGAGGTCAGTAAACTATGGTCAATGGATTTAGCACATGCTTGCTTTTAAAAGTAAACTTTTGCTGGGCTCGGTGGCTCAGCCTGTAAGCCCACGCTTTGGGAGGCCGAGGTGAGTGGATTGCCTGAGCCCGCGGGTTCAAGACCTGCCTGGGCAAGTGAGACCTCATCTCTACAATAAATCAAAAAATTAGCTGGGCGTGGTAGCGAGCGCCTGTAGTTCCAGTCACTTGGAAGGCTGAGGTGGAAGGATCGCCGGAGCCCAGCAGGTCGAGGCTGTGGTGGCCACTGCACTCCAGTCTGGGCGACAGAGTGAGACTCCAACTCAAAAAAAAAAAAAAGTAAACTTTTATTGGAACACTGCCACACCCATTCATTTATGTATTGTATATAGCCACTTTTGCACTACAACATCAGAATTGAGTAGCTGTAACTGAAACTATATTACCCACAAATCTTAAAATACTTACTATCTGGCCCTTTACATAAAATGCTTGCCAACTGCTAGTCCACATACCTTGGTTCACCCCTTTCTGTCTCCAACTAGAAACAAGTAGTGATGTAGTCAGCTGTTTGAGTATTCTTCCTAAGGTCTTCCTAACCATGGGAAAGCTGACTGGTTGTATTCCAAAGAGGCAATTAGAGTGCCAACACTCAACAAGTCGAAAGTAGAAAGGTAGATGCCATGCTTATAATTTACCTTTAGAAAAACAATGTAGTCTCATTTTTCATCTACCAGCCAACAAACAAAACCACGTCATGTGGACCAAGGGGCAAACAATGGAGTCTCATTTACGGAGTAATAAAGGAACCGTCTGCAGCAAGATATGTCCCCAAACACAAGTGTCTTAAATTCACCCAGCCAGCCAGTCACATCCAGAAGTCTTGGGTGGACCCCATAAATGTTGCTCAGCAGGTAGATTTTCTTGTTTTTCTTTTTTTTTTTTTGAGTCAGAATCTCACTCCATCACCCAGGCTGAAGTGCAGTGGCACACTCATGGCCACCCCAGCGTCGACCTGCTGGGCTCCAGTGATCCTTCCGCCTCATTCTTCCAAGTAGCCAGAACTACAGGCGTGCGCTACCACACCTGGCTAATTTATTGCAAAGATGAGGTCTCGCCAAGTTGCCCAGGCTGGTCTCGAACCCACGGGCTCAGGCAATCCACTTGCCTCAGCCTCCCAAAGTGCTGGGATTACAGGTTTGAGCCTGTAACAGTAACTTTTCCTATGTCACTTACTTACTCTCTAGCCAGTACAGTCCCATGATCACCTGCAGTAAGCTGGAAAAAAAATTCTTTACTTCTGGTTTGTCTGTAGTCTGTGACAAGAGATGCTTCAAATTCCTAGATACTGTGTTGAAACTACAGAAGTATGTGCTGGGGCATTAAACAACTGTAACCACTCCAAAAGTCTTAAAGGTCATACAACAGAGGTAGATTTTCAAGGCTGTGCCTCCAACTCTCTTTCCCCCACATGTCAGGTAGCACCAAGCTCGCTGATTCATCTAATAGGTGTCCAATTTTTTTTTTTTGAGTTGGAGTCTCACTCTGTCACCCAGGCTGGAGCGCAGTGGCAAACTCACAGCCACTCCAGTATCATACTACTGGGTTCCCGGGATCCTTCCGTCTCAGCCCTCCAAGTAGCCGGAACTACAGGTGCGGGCTACTGCGCGCGGCTAATTTTTAATTTATTGTACAGACAAGGTCTCTCCAAGTTGCCCGGGCTGGTCTCAAACCCGCGGGCTCAGGCAATCCACTTGCCTCGGTCTCCCAAAGTGCTGGAATTGTAGACTGAGCCACTGAGCCCCACCAGGTGTCCAAATTTAACAGCATTACCCACAACATAACTTGAACAAGAAAGAGATCAAAACTAACTTTTCTTTTTAAGTCAGGGTCTCACTCTGTTGCCCAGGCTGGAGGGGAGTGACACCATCATGGCTCACCACAGCCTCAACCTCCTGGGCTCAGGTGATCCTCCCACCTCAACCTACTGAGTAGCTGGGACTACAGTACAGGCATGTGCCACCATGCCTGGCAAATTTTTTAATTTTTGTAGAGACATGGTCTCGCTATGTTGCCCAGACTGTTTTCACACTATTGGGCTCAAGCAAAGCCTTGGCCTCCCAAAGTGCTGGGATTACAGGCATAAGCCATTTGGCCTAAAACTAAATTGTTAATGAGTAGGAAATTCATATCACAAGTGCTATACTCCTCAAGGAGCATATTCTTCCTCTCAGTTCTAATTGCTCACTAAAAAGAGACACAGCTAAAGATAAACCAAACTACCTGGAAAAAGTCAGTAGAAAACCCTAGTGAACAATATTCAAATGCACAAGTTTTCCAATAAATGTCATTTCAAAATCAGAGTCAGGAATTCCTATGTCTAGAAGACTAGCATAAAAAGCCTGCATCTTTCCTCCCTCCCGAAACGGAATGGCATATTGCATCTGGACATTTACATCACTTCCCTCCATGCAACACTAAAGATGGTTTGTTCCCTACTCTGCTTCATACCATGGGCAGGGTAGGTGAGTAATCTGACAGAGGATATAAAAGTATCGCTTCCATCAATAAACAGCTGTGTTGGATTTTAGCTTCTATAGTTTTGTGACTTGGGCAAATCCCTTAATAGCTCTAAGCTTCAGGGTTTTTTAAATCTGTAAAATGAAGGGCTTTGACAGAGAACCTCTACAGCTCCTCTTAATATGATTATTCTAGCTCTATAATTACCCCTGTGTAACTCACCACACAACACATAACATAAAAATGGCATGCATCAACAAGTCCTTACTTCATTTCCTGATATCCTTCCCCGCCTACTATTTCACAAAGCCAATGGTGACAACAAATTGGGCAAGGTTCCAGATTCCAATGTGTAGCTCTCAAAGCCAGTTTTTCAGTGAAAATTGTGACCCACCAGAATTTTGTGGGGTCACAAGAAATTTTCTAATACTGTACATTTCATCCATGGAAAAGACATTTTCTTCTGAAGGCTAAATTCTCAGATTCAGGTTCAAAACCTCAGCAGGTGCCTTGGGAAAATGCTAAGATTGATGATACCAGCAGATCTTTCAGGAACCATTTATCAGTGGCTGCAAAACAAAGAGTGTGTGTATAATATAGGGAGCTCCTTTCTCTTGTGAATAATACACAGGTTTGATGATCCCATTCTGCTCTTACAAATACAGAAAAAGAAAATGAAGTAAGGCACAGTGGCTCATGTCTGTAGTCCTAGCACTTTGAGAGGCCAAGGCAGGAGGACTGCTTGAGTCCAGGAGTTTGAGACCAGCATGGGAAACATAGCAAGACCTTTACAAAAAAATAAAAAAATTAGCCAGGCATGGTGGTACATGCCTGTAGTCCCAGCTATTCGGGAGCCTGAGAAGGATGGATCCCTTCAGCCCAAGAGTCCGAGGCTGTGGTGAGCCACGACAGTCTGGGTGACACAGTGACCTATCCAACAGGGTCCAAAGGAATTTAAATTTCAAGTTATTTCCAAAAATAAAATCAAGCCTAGGTTTAACTGTTGGCAGTAATTTGGTTTTTTTTTTTTTTTTTGGAGTCTGGGTCTTACTCTGTCACCCAGGCTGGAGTGCAGTGGCATGATCATGGCTCACCGCAGCCTCGACCTCCTGGGCTTGGATGATCCTCCTACCTCAACCTCCCGAGTAACTGGCACTACAGATGCATGCCTCATACCCAGCTAATTTTTTGATCTTTTTTCTTTCTTTTTTTTTTTTTTTGTAGAGACAAGTGTTCGCTATGCTGCCTAGGCTGGTCTCAAACTCCTGGGCTCAAACAATCCGCTCACCTCTGTCTCCCAAAGTACTGGGATTACAGATGTGAGCCACCACACCCAGCCAAGGCAGTAAATTTTGAGACTCTGACATGCCTGCTATTACTCACCTTCAAACTCTTTCTAAAACTCGGGAAGACAGAAAAGATGACATGTTGTTAAGGATGAGTACAGTAAACTGGAGGTACATTAATTCACAGGGTTCAGTTACTGCCAGTGACAGAAAAGACAACAGGAAAGCATGAAAGAACACCTGGACCTAAAAAGAGAGACTAGGAGTCTAGTACTAGCACTGCCTAATTCAATCTGTGATGCTGGACAAATCCCTTCCCCTTCCGGGCTTGATGAAGATCAGTAAAACGTAAGCTATTGAAGTACAGCAGTAGTTTGCAAAATGTTTAAGGCAATGAACAATACGCTCAGATAAAATCATCCAAAGTTCATTAGGAGCTAAAACAAATTCAAAATGGCAGGTTGAACAAATGTATTTACCTCCACACCTTTTAGTAACCCCACTAAATTATTATTATTATTGTTATTATTATTTTGAGTCTCACTCTGTTGCCCATGCTGGAGTGCAGTGGCATGATCATGGTCACCACAGCCCCAACCTGCTGGGCTCAGGTGATCCTTCTGCCTCAGTCTTTCAAGTAGTCAGAACCACAGGTGTATGCCATCATGCCCAGCTAATTTTTTGATTTATTGTAGAGACAAGGTCTTGCCAAGTTGCCCAGGCTGATCTCGAACCCCTGGGCTCAGGCAATCCCCTCACCTCCGCCTCCTAAAGTGCTGGAATTACAGGTGTGAGCCACCACACCAGCCCCACTAAATTATTTTTAATAAACATGCACTTCTTTAGCATTTACTACAGGATTGCCTGAAGTACATTAACTAATAGAATCCTCAACACTCAAGTAGGTAATGGGTGATCCCCATTTTACAGATGAAGAGATAGAGTCACCAGCATTTAAGGAAGTTGCTCAAAAGTTTTTGCAGCTAATAAGGGACAGAGCTAGAATTCAAACCTAGGCAGTCTGCCTCCAGAGTCCATGTGATACTGCCTCTCAGACTGATAATTAAGGAAGGAACACCAAAACTCCAAAGAAAAAAAGAAGCAGAAGACAGAAGATTAGACGAGTCAGCAAAATTTTAGAAGATGAAAAGCAGATGAATGAGTAGTAACTGCCTTAGACAGAGGATACTGAGCACTGCAGATGGCAAACCACTGCAAAACCCCCTCTAAAATACCACTGCTGGAGGCACCAGTTTCCTCTGAAGTGTGAGTATGAGGAGGGGATGAAAACAGGAGGTAGAGCCTAATTTTTGTTTGCCCTTTCCCTGGACCCCACCATCATATCACTAGCGAGCTACTCCTCAGGCTCTACAGAATAGTTTCAAAACCAGTCAAGTATGCTGTGGCAGCTCACACCTGTAATCCCAGCACTTTGGGAGCCAAGGTAGGAGGACTTGTTTGAGCCCAGGAGTTTGAGACCAGCCTGGACAACATAGTGAGACCCTATCTCTTTAAAAAGAAAAAACAGTGAGACCCTATCTCTTTAAAAATAAAAAATTAAGTGAATGCTCTCTACAGTCCTGTTCAGCTCCAGCCTATGGTTTTATATTGGTTCTTATGTCTTAGATCCTTGAAACTAACACAGCAATTCAGACTGACCCTCTCAGTTGGAACTACATCTGATAATTTACTTGTCCTTTGAATGAACAAAAGGCATTTTAAAGGAAAAAACATACAAGCGTTTTTCTGTATGCTATATTCTGTATTTGCATTAAATGTAGAGGAAAAATGTGTTACTTCAATTTATGTATCCTACTCTGCCATGCCCTTTTGGCTTCTCTGTGTCTTACAGGCTTTTCCTGGCTCACTCTTACAGACTAAATCTTAATCTAAAAATTCTCACCTATTACTGCTTTTCACCAGTCTCTATTTACACTATGTGTTACTGCCACAACCATATCATTCTTCGGCTTGTAAGTCTCTAGTGGCCTCAATATCTTTCACCATGTAATCACTGTGGACAAAAACTTCTTATTTATTTGTACTCCTTCAGCCTCCTTTAGTACAGCTCATTTTTCTTAATCCTCTTGGTTCCCTTCTCCCATCTGAGAAGATCCTGCCCCTTTTCAGGCCACTTCACTCCTCTCCTGGAAGACCAACCTCCTTCTGGAGGGGTTTAGAACGATGAAAAAGTTTTGCCAGGTATAATGCAAAGAACATCACAAATTTTCTCATTTAATCCTCATACTAATACTGCGAATTAGGAATCATTCCTATTTTTACATTTGGAAAACCGAGGCTTAACGAGATTAAGTCACTTGCCCAAGGTTACAACTAGGATTTTAATCCAAATCCTTTTGTCACCAAAGCCATACTTTTAACCATCCTACTCTACCATTTCCAGAGTTCTGACTCAAACGTGGAAGAAGTTTCCTAAACCATGTAGACGATAAGGGCAAAAAAAAAAAGTCTCTAGTTTTTTCTTTTTTTTTTTTTAAGCAGGGGATCACCCACAATGCTGAGAGCCTTCCCGCCAAAGCCCATCAGGGACTGCTTGTAGCATCATCTCCCCAACTGGAGGGCTCCATATGGCTCAGTAGCTTGGCCAAGAGGCAGCACAGCATGCCTCTGCTGCAGGAAAGAACCCAAAGCACAGGAAGGAGCCTGGCTCTTGCGATTAGAATGCTGATGGGGAACAGGTGGTTAAAATATCTTCCCCTCTTGATGACAGCATCCCTCCCCCCACGCAGCTCATCAGCCCAGCTTCCTGGACCGTGGTGGTGGTAGTAGTGGTGGCAGCGGCAGCAGCGGCGGCGGCGACGGTGGGTGATGCCTTTCAGCATGGGGCAGAGCAGCCTCTCACTTCAAAAAATTTCCAGATCAGATTTTAAAAGCTCTCAAGAGACAAAGTAGTAATCTAACAATCAAGGGCAGGCAATGACTCCTAAGGAGAAGCCTTCTCTTCTCCAACAGCACAGCCAACTCCGAGGGGGTACAAAGAAATGTGTACGGTCACAAGAGAAGATACTTCCCATCAGAATGAGGAGCCAGCCACCGCCCCTTTCTCCATAGAGAGGCTGTTAGTTCGAGTTATCTTGTCCGCGTGACAGAAAAGAGAGGCGGGTACCCCAACGTCTCCCACTCCGAGGGCCTAAGAGGCGCACCTCTCTCAACCTTTACTTCCAAGGACTGAAAGTCTGTTCCTCTTTTTCTCCCCACTCGGTCCCAAGCCCCCTTTCTAGCTCAGCACCTCTCTCCCCACCACCTGGTCCCCCTCCAACCTCTTCTTCCCACTCGACCTGTTTCCCTGTCCCCCGCCCCTCTTTTCTACCGGCTCGGCCCCTTTGCCCTCAGCCTGCCGCCGACCAGCCCACGGCACCTTGAGGGTCACGTCGCACAGCTTGCCCTGCCGCCGGATCTCCTCCATGACGCCGTAGCCGCGACTAGGCAACTCGGACACCGAGAAGTGCACCAGGTCCTCCAGCTCCTCCGCGCCGTCCTCCACCATCTTCCCCGGCCGCCGCAACTGCGCAGGCCTGGCCGGCCGGTTTAATATTAACTAGGGCGGGGCGTGGGCGCACGCCGACAGAGGCTCGGAGAGCAGAGCTGTAACCAGACGGGCCTGCGCGGCCGCCGTAGTCGCAAACCTCTTCTGTGCCGGAAGCCCCTCTGCCTCGCTTCCTGGTTCATACGCAGCCTTCGTTCCCTCGCTGCCCCGACCTAGGCTTCGCGCATGCAGCTGCCGAAGTCTTTCTAGATTAATCGGCCCCATCTCCTGTCCGCCCGAATCAGCTACGACCTTACTAGTAGCCTCGACGTAGGACCTCGAACTTCATTTCCGCCACCCCTGACACTTCCGGAATCCCCGGAAGCGACTCGTTGCCATGGCGACTCTGTACACAACCCTGCTGCAGCGCGTGGGGCGTCCTGGTCGTGTACGGTGCTTCAGTTGCTGCGAGTGGCTGCAGGGAGCGCCGCTGCTTAGCGAGGTGTGAGCAGGGGCCGCGCGCCGGTGGGGGCGGGAAGAAGGGAGACTGAACAAGGGTGTACACCTGGACAGCTGGCAGTGGCTGTGGTCCGAACACCGCTCTAATCGGAAGTTCCCAGTTTGGTTAGCTCATCTGCTAAACCCAGGCGGAGGAGGGCGCGGCATCGCCCAGCCCTTTCAGCCTGGCCGCGACTTGGGGCCTTCGGAGCGAATGTTCCCTGGTCCCACGATGTCCCACGTCTCACTCAAGACAGAAAGAGTGTGAGGCAGGGGGACAGAGGTCGCCTAAACTCTTCTGCACTCGTCAGTTTTCGAACTGGGGGGGGCTTCGGGATCACCAGTCCGAGCCCTTCGCTTAACAGATGAGGAAACCGCTCCAGGGAGAAACAGGAATGGGTCCAAGGCCAACTGCCGTCCAGGCTCCACTAAGGGGCCCAGCACGTTGGGTGAGAAAAAGGAAAAAGGCTAGAGTTCAGCCCAAAGTCAGGTGCAGTTGGACCCAGTGGGTTGGGTTCAGGTACTGCTACCCCTGCCGCTTCGGTAGCTATGAGTGAAGGTTCCCGGTGACAGTCCCGTAACTGGGCAGGACCACTGGAAGACAGGGACCCACCTGGTGCCTACCGTTCCCATATGCTTCCTTTTCTCTTTTTCTTCTTCTCCTCTTCCTCCTCCTTCCTCCACTATCACCACCAGGGAGGGCAGTGACACTGTCATAGTTTTTTTGTTTTTTGACCAGGCTGGAGTGCAGTGATCATAGTTTACTCAGCCTTAAACTCCTGGATTCAAGCAATCTTCCCACCTCAGCCTCCAGAGTAGCTGGGGCTACAGGGATACACCTCCATCCCCGGCTAATATTTTGGTTTTCTGTGGAGATAAGGTCTTGTTGTGTTACCTAAACTAGTCTTGAACTCCTAGACTCAATTGATCCTCTGGCCTCCGCCTCCCTGAGTGCTGAGATGTGAGCCACTGTCAGACCTCCCACTCCTCTTGTTGAGCCTTCAGGGGTGCCTGGTGGCAATTCTGTTAATCTCCACTCCTAAAACAAATGAGGAAGCTGGGAGTCTCTCCACAGAGGTATCCTGGTGGCCTCTCAGAGTCTCACTTTTTTGCACCAGAAATATCTAAAGAAGGATTCCAAAGGAGGGCCATTCCGCACTAGGTCCTGAGGGAGAAAGACACTACTAAAGGGGAGGTTGTGGTGAGGGACTGAATGTGACTTTTTGCACTTGTAAACCAGATGTTCTTCTGGAACGGCTGTGGGCTTGGGTCAGAGGTGATATGGAAGGGGAATGACATCATATGCCCCTTGCAACTCTCTTAGTAGTGACTGAAGATGGATCCACATATGGAGATGCAGCTGCTCTCTGGCTTCCAGCTATGACCATCACCTCCAACCACCATTTCTTGAGTACCTGCTCTGTGCTGAACACTGTTCTGGACATTGTGGGGGGATTCAAAAGAGATAAAAGTCACAGTCCCTGTTCTCAAGCAGCTTGTAAATTAATTTGGGAGGTGAAATCCACTCAAATGAAGCGGCATAAGAATGGTAACAAGCAGTATTTCAGTAAGTGCAAGATAGCATGGTGTCCCCAAACGCCTGGGTTGAGGGGTTGCTGAATGGTAGGCTCACAGGAGGGGTGTGGTTCATAGGGAAGGCTTATTGCAGATGGATATGGTTCCTGGCATGCGTGGAGTCATGGGGAGGGCCTTGGGAAGCATAGATTGGATGACTGCATGTGCATGTGCATGTGCATGTTGGCTAATCGCAGAACAGAGAACTCTGGGCAGGCTCCGGAGGGATGGGTGTGCTTTGAGCTGGCCTGTACTATGCTTGTGCTGTCAGTGGGCTAGGGCGTCAGGGAGGGTGGTCTGGGCACCTGCTCCCAGAGCTCCCTACTTCTTCATGATCGCTCTCAGAAGGCACCCTGGATGACATCTGAACTTCCCTGGGTAGGAGAATGGGCCCTCTGGGCTGGTGTGGGAGTGGTTCCCAGAGCTTTAGGAATGAGTGAGTCAAAACACACCTCTCTCTACTTTCAACTTCCCTATGGCATAGATCAAAGTGAACTTTGCAGATGAGACGTTCTCTTCAGATTCCTCAGTTTGGGGATTTGTGTTAGAGCTCTTTGTGGCTTTTTATTTCTAGAGCTCAGTTTTGCAGACAAAAATGTTAGGACTTGAATTAGACAAGCCGCTGTCCTTGTTCACTCCAATATCTTTCAGATTCATGTTCTAAAACTCAAAAGGCCTGAATGACCCCGTAGTGGCTAGGAAAAGACTTCCATGAAATAGTGATGAGGAATGTGGGAAGTGTGCACACACTTTACAATAGGCAAACATGTAAGTGCCACATTTGCTTATTTGATTTAACATCTGAAGGACTTATAACAGGCATCAGTTTTATTTTGGTCATATCATTGAAACTGTAGGCTGAAAGAACAAGGTCTGTCTCTATTTAACTTTCTCCTATGGAGATACTTAATGCCACTTGATGAAGAAATCAAGTGGTCACTACAAGTTACGTGAAAATGTGGAAGGACATTAATATTTTAAAAATCTAGAATAATTTTTGTCAGGCAACACTTATTGAGCCTCTCTTAGATAATTACATTTGAAATGTTGCCATTCTTTATTTAATGTGCTTTTTTTTTTTCTGAGTCAGAGTCTTACTCTGTCACCCAGGCTGGAGTGCAGTGGTGCTACCACAGCTCACTGCAACTTTGACCTCCTGAGCTTATGTGATACTTCCACCTCAGCCTCCCAAGTAGCTGGGACTATAGGCAAGTGCTGCCACACTTGGCTAAATTTTTACTTTTTTTAGAGACGAAGTCTTGCTATGTTGCCCAGGTTGGTCTTGAACTCCTGACCTCAAGCGATCCATCCACCTCGGCCTTCCAAGGATTACAGGCATGAGCCACTGTGCCTGGCCTTAATATGCTTTTTTAAAAAGCAAAATAATGAACTATAACTAAAGAAAGAAGTCCCTGTTAATGCATGGGGTTTTTATATGGTAAAATCTTAAAAATTAGTTTTTTAAAGCTGGGCACAGTGGTGCACACCTGTAGTCCCAGTTACTCAGGAGGCTGAGGCGGGAGGATCATATGAGCCCAGGAGTTCAAGTCGAACCTGGGCAACACAAAGAGACACCTATCTCTAATCTCTAAAATGAATGAATGAATAAATAAATAAATATTTAAAAAAATATTAAACATCATATCAGTTTGTTGGAGTGCTTTGCAGTAGTACAAGAAAGCTATTTTTTCCTTACTGTTGATAGTGCTATTTTCCAATTTGAAAATGAAATTGAGTCCACACCCTATGTGTCACATTTCCCTAACTCTTCATAAATTCAGCAAATTCCTTTGCTTATTGTCTTTTTCAAAAGTGTTGCCAGGTGTGGTGGCTCATGCCTGTAATTCCAGCACTTTGGGAGGCTGAGGCAAGTGAACTGCTTGAGCCCGGGGGTTTGAGACCAGCCTGGGAAACTTGGTGAGACTCGTCTCTACAGTAAATGAAAAAATTAGCCAGGCATGGTAGCACGTGCCTGTAGTTCCAGCTACTTGGAAAGCTGAGGCGGAAGGATCGCTGGAGCCCAGCAGGTCAATGCTGGGGTGACTGTGAATGTGCCACTTCACTCCAGCCTGGACTACAGAGTGAGACTCCAACTCAAAAAAAAAAAATTAGCTGGGTGTGATGGCATATACCTGTAGTTCCAGCTACTTGGAAGACTGAGGTGGAAGGATCACCTGAGCCCAGCAGTTCGAGGCTGCAGTGACTGTGAGCCTACCATTGCACTCCAGCATGGGCGACAGAGTGAGACTCCAACTCAGAAAAACAACTGTTTCCAGGAGTTTTTGTTTGTTTGTTTGTTTGTTTTTTACCTTAGCCTTAACTCTATCCCATCCCATGAGAGTACGGCTTATTTTGGGTGCAAATGCTTCACTTCTTACTGAATTGGACAGTAACAGGAAGCTCGGAAGAGAAGTGGATGGTGCCGCATACATCCTGCCCTGAGGCCTCTGTCCATTGTGGAATATTAATTCTAAATGGGTTAGGCCAGGCACAGTGGCTCACGCCTATAATACCAGCACTTTGGCAGAAGTGAGAGGATTGCCTGAGCCCATGGGCTTGAGATCAGCCAGGACAACTTGGTGAGACCCCCATCTCTACAATAAATCAAAAAATTAGCTGGGCATGGTGGTGTGTGCCTATAGTTCCCGCTGTTTGGAAGGCTTAGGTGGAAGGATTGCCTGAGCCCAGCAGGTCAAGGCTGCTGTGGCCGGGAATATGCTACTGCCCTCCAGCCTGGGTGACAGAGTGAGACTCCTACTCAAAAAAAAAAATTTTTTTAATGGGTTTTTAATATTCTTTCTTTATATTCATGGTTTTGTAAAAGTAAAATTACTGAAATTTGAGGCACATTTGGGACTACCTGCCCATATGCTATGTGATGATATTGTTAAAATTACCACAAAAAAGAAAAAATAATAGATTGATTTTAGAAAAAGATATTTATATTTAAAATTAAAAGTGTTTCATCTTAGAACAATTTAAAATTGTATTATGTTAACTTGCCTAATAGTTTTGAACAATGAAATTATTTAATATATTTCCATAAACTTTTATATAGTTTTCTAGTACTACTTAACTAGATTTAACATAATTGATGATGATTACAAATAGGTTACATAGCCTTCCCTTGAGTACTTGACATTTTCTCCAATATTTTATCCTTTGTCATCTTTATATATACCAAGGCACCTCAAGAACTGATTTTAAGTCATCCTTAAAGCAATAAAAAACAGTGTGATTCTCACCTCTATTGAATAACCCTCTTTACTTATCCACTTTAGGTCAATGTTAGAACCAAAATTTACTGTCTAATTAGTATTAGGCCTGGCATGGTGGCTCATACCTATAATCCCAACACTTTGGGAGGCTGAGGCAGGAGGACTGCTTGAGACCAAGAGTTTGAGGCCAAGAGTTTGAGACCAGCCTGGGCACATAGCAAAACCCCATCTCTACAAAAAATAAAATATTTTTACACAGACACTCGCAGGGGAAGGCTAAGTGTGATTTGATCAATGATACTAATTGCTAATAAATATGAGATTTCTTAGTTATCATTTAGAGAGTGGTGAAGTTTTTATAGGCCAGACATGATGACTCACGCCTGTAATCCCAGCACTCTGGAAGGCTGAGGTGGGAGCATTGCTTGAGGCCAGGGGCTCTAGACCAGCTTGAACAATATAGCAAGACCCTGTCTCTACAGAAAATAAAAAAAATTAGCCAGGCATGGTAGCATGCACCTGTAGTCCTAGCTATTTGGGAGACTGAGGTAGGAGGATCACTTGAGCATAAGGAGTTTGAGGCTGCACAGCCATGATCATGCCACTGCACTTCAACCTGGGTGACAGCAAGATTCTGTCTCAAAGAAAAATAATATTTTAATGAAATATTAAAATATTCTTACTACTGCACTTGACTAGTCTTAAAAAGAAAAAAGAAAAATAAACAAATAAATGAAATAAAATATTTTAATTGAACAATATCTTAGAGCTCAATTTACCCTCCAACTCAATGCAATAATCCCTTAAGTTGCATCTTTGCTAGTAAGCATCTTGATTTTGCTTGACTCTTTATAGTATTTATAGTTCTTACCTTGAGAAGATCTTTTCCATTTTGGGACAACTCTACATAAAAGAAAAGTTGTATATCTTATGTATCTGTAAGCTTTCATCCTATTCCATGAAACCACATCTAACATTTATTTTTTAAATTTTATTATACTTGTATACATGACAGTTATTTGCGATAGTATAAATAAGGGAAGACAAATATATATGTGGCTAACTAAAAGCAAATGATGAAAATATAGTTAGGTTTTAGGAAAACAAGAGGACTGTCTGTGATTTTCTCTCAATGTAGTCAGAGAACAATCTTTGATTATGGGACAAAATATACTTATAGGGCATCTATTTCTCAGTTAGTCTAACAGAGGTAGAAAAGGGGATGTTGCATCTGAAGCAAGATATGTTAATAAAAGAAATAAACTTAGCCAGGTACTGTGGCATGCACCTGTAGTTCCAGCTACTCAGAAGGCTGAGGTGGGAGGATCGCTTGATCCCAGGAATAAAAGGCTGAGCTTGGAAACAACTTGAGCCTAGGAGTTTGAGGCTGTAGTGAGCTATGATTGCACCACTACACTTCAGCCTGAGTGGCAGGGCCCTATCTCTAAAAAAGGGAAGAGAATAAAATTAGTTTTAATCTATTTCATAGTAAGTATTTTAGAAAAGAATATAGCAAATCAGGCAAAGCATAGGTGTACTCAGATGTAGAACACTTCTAGAAACAACATTAAAATCTATCACAGAAACAAAGAACTGAGTACCACATGTTCTCACTCATAAGTGGACCCTGAACAATTATCATAATACTATAAGAAAGGGATTGGCAGTAGTGGGGAACTGCTGGCGGGGGGTGGGGGGGGTACACTTCATCAATAAGGGTACCTGATCTCAAACCGGGCAAAGTGGGAACCAAAGTG
Source organism: Tarsius wallacei (assembly GCA_963574415.1). Lineage (NCBI taxonomy): Eukaryota > Metazoa > Chordata > Mammalia > Primates > Tarsiidae > Tarsius > Tarsius wallacei. The sequence continues at coordinate 73,688 of CAUYQG010265627.1, forward strand.
AGGCCCAAACTTTACCTGTATAATGACCATTTGTATACTTAACCCTGAATTGTACCCAGATCTTTAAGAAAGGAAAAAGATTAGGCTACTAAAGGGAACATTTCTTCTCTGTATTTTGGTGCCTTGGGGGTCATTTTGGAAAATGGTAGAGCAGCCTGTGAAGCAGGAAGTCCATGTACTTATTGAGCAGTGTTCTGTGGGTAGAGCACTGAAACGCTGAGGGGAAAGAAGGGAGACTGGCTCTCAGAGGGACAAGAACAACTGGACTGCATGTCGTTCCTTTCAGATCTTCTTCATGAATGACCCCTCTCCTGTAGTTGTTTAATGATGACTACTAGAAATTTCATTGTTCTCTTCTTTTTAGCTAGAATGGGTACTAGGAAAAAAGTTCATGCATTTGTCCGTGTCAAGCCCACTGATGACTTTGCTCATGAGATGATCAGATATGGAGATGACAACAAAGTAAGTGCAATGTGTTTGCCTTGCCTGCCTGAGCCTCTCTGTCCCACTCGCTACAGCATGACCCTGCTTTTCAAACAACCTTTTAAGAACTAAGACTGACTGAGTTGGTAAAAGTTCAAATGGACTATAGAGTCCATCAAGTCCAAACCACTCCCTCACAATGCTGTTAATGAGGAAATTCATAAAACTGCTATCTTTCGTTGTCTTTTAATAATTTTACCTTTTCTTGTTTCTGACACAAGAAAATTGACATTTGTCCATACTCATAAAACTTTATCATGATTAAATTTGCCATTATGTAATCTCCCGGGCAGGATGGTAAGAATATCTTGAGATGATAACTGTCTAACTTATCAAAGAAGTAGGATAAACTCTTATCAAAGAACTGGAAAGTTTTATCCATCTCTATACCCTCACCCCTGTCCTGAGATTTCTTCTGAAGACTATGACAGGCTTAAGGACAGCATGAGAGTGTTAGATGTTTTCATTCGGCAAGCATTTTTAAGCCTGCCATAGGTATCGTTGAGACTTTTTTTTTTTTTTGAGTCAGAGTCTTACTCTGTCGCCCAGGCTGGAGTGCAGTGGCAAGCTCACAGCCACCGCACCCTTGACCTGCTGGGCTCAGGCGATCCTTCTGCCTCAGCCTTCCAAGTAGCTGGAACTACAGGTATATACCACCACACCTGGTTAATTTTTTGATTTATTGTAGAGACGAGGTCTCGCCATGTTGCCCAAGCTAGTCTTGAACCCAAGGGCTGAACAATCCTATCGCCTCCACCTCCCAAAGTACTGGGATTAGAGGTGTGAACCACCGCACCTGACGAGACATTCTTCAGAGGAAGAATTTAAGGACAGACTGCTCAGGATTCAAAGGTTCTCGCAATCAGATGCAGCCCTGTGTAACATGCCCTGCTATATGTGGTTTCAGTGACCACAGAAGCACAGACCATTTAATGGGTGAATGGACCAAGCCTGTGTTTCTTGGTCTTAACTTTTCTGTGTGGCCTGATCATGGCTCCTGAATTAGAGCAGCCAGTATAATATTTTAGCAAGAGTCTTTACATCAAAAGTCCTAGCCAAGAAGGTTGGCATCACCATTGACCTTACCAGTATATCCCTAAGCCAGCTGCTGCCACAGTGGCTTGCTATGAAGGGTCATGCACCTAAAAATCTGCTGATTAGAAGTAGGTTGAGACCGGGCGCAGTGGCTCATGCCTATAATCCCAGCACTTTGGGAGGCTGAGGTGAGAGGATTGTCTGAGCCCATGGGTTCAAGACCAGCCTGGGCAACTTGGTGAGACCTCATCTCTATATCAAAAAATTAGCCAGACATGGTGGCACATGCCTGTAGTTCCAGCCACTTGGAACACTGAGGTGGAAGGATTGCCTGAACCCAGCAAGTTGAGGCTGTGGTAGCCATGAGTGTGTCACTGCACTCTAACCTGGGCGACAAAGTGAGACTCTAACTCAAAAAGAAAAAAAAAAAAAAGAAGTAGGTTGAGCACTCTGAATTTACTCTGATTCCAGTGAGTAACTGTGTCTGAGAAGTGCATAGCCTTTTCTGTGGCTATTATTTCATCATTACTCACGTTGGCCCATAGCATGTGTATGGAAGTAGGTGCTCACCACAGTGCAGAGCTGAGGGAGACCTCACTACCAGTAACTAGAGAGATGGGGCTCCAGACCAGGCCTCTGTCACCAAGCTCACACGGTTCTTCCCTATGCTTATGGAATGTATATAAATCTTGTTTAATAAAAACATGATAAATTTGATTGACCTCATTTCATAGACAAGACAGAAAGCACCCTGTAGATTAGGGTGAGAGGTACTGAAACTAGTAAGTCTCCTGGTCTTTTCACCCTGAGGATGATGTGACCTCCCTGAGGAGCTCCCTACTCCCATCAAAGAATTCACACGGAATATCAGTCCATATGTGGAAGTCCCTCTTCATCCTGCAGTTCACTTCTTTTATTTCCTCTGGGTCAGGTCTCAGCCATCAGTGATTTTTAACACCAGTTTTTTTTTGTTAATCAGAGTCTCACTCTGTCACCCAGGCTAGAGTACAGCGGCACGTCCACAGCTACTGCAGCCTGTGTCTGGACTCAGGTGATCCTTATGCCTTAGTATCCAAGTAGCTGGAACCACAGGTGTGTGCTACTATACCCGACTAATTTTTTGGTTTATTGCAGAGACAAGGTCTCACCAAGTTGCCCAGGCTGGTCTCGAACCCCTGGGCTCAGGCAATCCTCTCACCTCCGCCTCCCAAAATACGGGGATTACAGGTGTGAGCCACAGTGCCTAGCCAGTTTATTAATAAACAATGTTTTTGGTTTTTTTTTGA